>DWNJ01000043.1:0-21871 GCA_018250275.1 Udranomia eurus | reverse complement strand
GTCATTAAAATGAATTGATTTAATTTGATAATTTTTGTTTAGTAAATAATTCATAAATAATCGTAAGCTGAGCTGTGGTATATATCTATCGATATAATAACCAAACAAATCTAATAATAATATATGAATTTCAACATTTCAACTTGTATGAATCACTTTTTACCTACTCTAGTCTGCAACCCAAATAACACAAAAAATTTCTACCTGCTCGATAAGGACCTCACATTTGGGCACAATACGGATAGTAAGCGGCTGATCTACAGCGATTATCCTGCTTCCGAGAGACGGTCTCAGTGAAAAATGTCCACAGACGGCGGGAGTCGCGTCGATCAATATTTTGTTGAGGGGAACACGGAAGTTAGCACCACAATTCAATACCGCTCAAATTTGAAACGCGGCATTCGTGTGTCTGTGATTACGAACTCTACACCCCGCGATTGCTTGTCCTATTCAAAAAAATATGTTTACCGTGTGAGAGACCGTATCGTAAAGTACAGTGATTCATTTGGGTGAGCCCCCAGAAGGGGAGTTTGTCCATTTTTATATTTACACCGAGTCCCTCGCGGCATGCGCGGCGCCTCTTTGCCAGTCTCGCAACTACAGTTTCACGCACGAACACCAGTGCAATGAAAGTGATGTAAATAATACTCCTACCATAATATTTACAAGCGAATTGTTGTTTCTAAGTTGGGAACATAGTGTATAAGTGAAGAAGACATAAATTTATAAAAAAACATGTGGTGTTTAAGTGAGAATATGACGAAATTGTGAATTGTTTAGTTTCGATCCGACTGAACTGTGTTCGAGGACGTGCCACCCGTACTCGATGTATTTCAGGAAGCGTTTCAGCAAGGAACTTTTTGTTCTCATAACTCACGCTAGAGGTCAGTATAAATAAAACATAGTATATACCGACAACGTTTTTAATAATCGTAATAATTGTGGATTTTGTATAGATGCTTGTAGCTATTTAGGGTTCAAGCACCGATGCTCTTCCCTTTTGCATCCCTTCTCCGCCCTTTACGCATCATCGACCGGTCGAGTTTAGGGGTTCGCCGTAAGTAGGGTGCGGGTACTATACGCTATAGATTGATGTAACTATATTATGTTGTAAAATCTCTTTGATATTTAATGTTCAGTGTTTGTCTTAATAACGAAGATTGCTCGAGTATGAACTTTGATAAGCTCGTTTCTCAAGTATTCTATCTCATAGTTAGAATAAAATTACAGACTTTATAAATACCGTCGAAATTAATATACCTACATGTATTTCACCAATGACTATTACATTTTGTTTTTGTTTAACAATTAATTAAAATCACAGTGGAGACAAATAAAAAAAAACAAATTTATATAATACTTTTTAATAGAATTCATATTCATTCAATTCATAAATCGAGTCATTCATTTTATGTAGAAATGTTACAGAGAGAATCTCCCCTCGCAATAAGTACCTAGCGTTTAATAATTATATACATTATTGGTTATTTTTACCAACTTTGATATATAATTACATTAATCTTAATGTGTAAGTCACTTTTTTGCAGATGCTTAAATAAAGGGTAATAGGATTTTTTATGTGATCGGTTTTACCTTCTAAAAAGACAGAATCCTTTTTTTTAAATGTCTTAACTTATAATGTTGATTGTCGTTTTGTTAGTATTGATTCTATTTGAAAATGATTTGATGCATTCGAAATCATGCAAATCATAAATTAAAATGCTAATATTATGACCATGGACACATCGCGCAGATTAATCAAAACAACATTTTTTATTGACAAAGTATTCAAGGAAAAGTGAGTGAAGCGTCTCTATGCAGATAGGCACTTGTAGAGCAAGAGCAAGACGTAGCGAGCGACATCGGACATGTTTGTTTTCATACCGGTCCGAATTAACGTCGCGATTGGTTCAAAATCCATAACTGGCCTCCGAGAGCCAGGTGTCGTTCACACCGCGGCCTCGCGCGCCTCGTCTCGTTAATCACTCGTGTTCGCTATTGTTATAGCGCGTCGTACAGCCATCTTTGTCAAATTACGGACGATTCATTTCAATAATTCGGTTTGAGTTATCAAATGGAACAAAACGTTGGTATCGTTACCGACGCTTCGCGTGTTCATATCGAGTATACTACTACATTCTCTTTTGTTTTATCGACGCTGACGCTCCGCTGAATGGAAGCGTTACGACTTACGGCGTTAACGATCAGCCGACCATTAAAATGATGGATGATGTCGTCTTTTGCAAAAACAGTGTAAAGTGGTAGTTTTGGTGGATAATGTGAAGGGTGCTATCGGTGTTTATGTTTGGGTGTGCTTGTGATGAAAACTGCGTCGTAATTTGTCGTACACATTGCATAAATGAGTGGAATGGCGTTGCGGAGTGCGCGGCCCGGAGCATGCGCGCCAGTTTCCTCGCGATCGCTGGGAACGCACTAAATGCCCTTCGTTTACGTGCATAACAAAATGGGAAGGTCCAGGTTCCCCGGGAAACCGCTTAAATTCCAGAATAGAAAGCGTATTAGTGTTTTGTCGGGTGCTGTTTATCATGAGAACGCTCCGGAGACTCAATCAGCCAACCGTGGCTCGGCTGCCAACGATTTCGCTGGGGAGAAAGAGGTAATGCTAGTGAGATTATACCTTTTGTGTTTCAGTTATATAAAAAATAGAAATTTCATAAGAAAATGTTATGTTTACGTAATAACTACAAGCGTAAACCAGGCGCCAAATGTATTGTAAGCATTCGATATACGTTTGGGTGATTTTCGGGTGTCTGTTTTATGTTATGTGATGTCAACAAAGAATAAAGATGTCAGGACAAAGTAGTGCGGAGACAAACGACTAACCAGCGAAGGCGAGGCAAATTATTGCGCTCAATATGATTTCTTGTAGTTATTATAACCTAACTTTTTACAATATCAGGACAATGAAGTGACATAGTGTTTTGTGGTGTCCTTGACTAAACCATGCTGTAATTAATTATATATTCACACGATCGCTCAATATAATTTTTGGTGTATTTTGCATTCTATTAGTACAATTCAATTTATATCAACATAGGTGATAATAATATCTATCGCCTAAGCCATCTCTAAACAGTGAAGCTAAGAACCTATTTAAAGTTAGACATGACACCTACTTACATACACGAAATTATTTTAGTAACAAAGTAACTAGACATATTAAAATTAAAGTGATATGTCCTTCTTATCTCAATGTCACAATATGTATAGTACTACATCTAACCTCAATGAAATATACAGACAGTGTTCTAATATACCAATAATTATGTTATATTATATATGCATTGTTTATGTACACATTTCAGTAGCAATAAAGGTATATCCTTGTTTTATTTTTTATAAGCAGCAAACTATTTTATTGTAATTGTTTATTCAATGTATGTTTATATTTGTTTGGCAAGGATCCATACTATCTTTATGTGGCAGAAGACAATGTAAAATGGATGCCTACATAAGGCATCCATTTTACAACAATATTAGTTGCAATATGACAACCATAAGAATAGAATAGAATATATTTTTATTCACAAACAATAACTTACAAGCGAATTAAAAAGACACAATAATACACATACACATAAATATTTTAATAACAAAAAAAGTGACAATAATTTTGGGCTGCAGTTTAATTCGCGAAAAGGATAATGGTTAGCTTAGTATTGGAAGGTCTAAATTATTAAAATTAAATCAAAATCGGTCTGACTTTAAATGCAGCCAATTCTTTATTACTGTTGAGCACAAATTATAATAACACACAATTCAGTGGTTTTTTTTGCTGATAATATTACTGCAAAAAAATTGTTTAAAAGACAATCAAAATTTAGATAAAATATTAATTTTACTCCAATAACATGTTGTTATGCTATGTATGGAAATTAAAAACCAACTGGCTCATTTTTAACAGAAAATTAATAACCATTTGTCTATTTTGTCTATTAGTCTATTGGTTAGTTACGATCTATTGGGGAATATTATACATCAACAACATATTGTAACATATTGTATCTTGAGCTAATGCCCTTCCCCACTTTTCTAAATAAAACTAATAATAGTTTAAAATTAGAAAAGTTATATCACATATATAAATATTCTTTAAGTTTCTATATTCAAATGTAATAATAAGAATGATAAATTACAGGAAGAAGAGAAGAAAGAAAATAATGAGAATGAAGCAAATGGCATTTGTGAGAATAAAGTGACCAACACTATATTAAAGAATAATCAAGAAAATTCAGAAAACACAACAGACTTATCAAAATCACCAGTCAGGACAAGATCACAGAACAAAATGGAACCTAATAAGGGAGACAAACCTAAACCCATTAAGAAAACTGTAACATTTGGTACTGTTGAGAGCTGTGAAGACATTTTCTTGCCTCTAAAAAAGGTTCCTAGTAAACATCATGCTCCGCTTGTATCAATAATAAAAAAGAAGTCATCACTCAAGCAAACAGAATACTCAACATTTAATGGTATATTAAAACCAGCAAAACTAACAGATTTGAGTTCCAAATCAACATCAGACCATCAAGAGGGATATCTAAGGAAAAACTTAAATCCACTGTCAAAACCCATAAACAAATTTTCACATTTTAGTGACAGTCGATGTATTTCACCTCCTCCAAGAAATGCTTCACCAGTAGAGAAAGAAAGTGGCAATGCAAAGTTTGTTTTGCCTCAGAGAAGCACACACTCATCTCGAGTTATCAAACCTAACAAAAGGTTTATTGATGGGGAAGATCAGTCCACTATAACAAGTAGTGTAAATGCAGGGAAGGTTCTTAAAAAACCAAAACTTAAAAGGCTTGTATTTAACACTTTACATGACGACGAAGAATCTGGAGATGAAGAAGAAATTGAAAAAGTTACTGAAACTGAAAAGAATAAAGATAAAAATTCATTGACTTCATCTAGTCTCTTTAAGGATA
Organism: Udranomia eurus; assembly: GCA_018250275.1. Lineage (NCBI taxonomy): Eukaryota > Metazoa > Arthropoda > Insecta > Lepidoptera > Hesperiidae > Udranomia > Udranomia eurus. The sequence goes on along the minus strand of DWNJ01000043.1, from coordinate 16,922 downwards.
AGACAATTCATTCATTTACAAGTTTCAATACTAGTTCCAGGAAAATAACAAGGGACTTATTTTCATATGATAAAGAGCAAGATTACTCTCAAGATGAAGATTCGAATATAGAGAGTAGAGATAAATTAAAGTCACCAGAACCGAACAAAGAAGAACGTTCAGGTCATGCAATGAGGAAACTTATGGACATTTCAGATGCAAGTACTTCAACCAGTACTAGTAGTGGCTCAGAATCGGAAGAAAGTTGGGAAAGTGAGAGCCCTGGGGCTAGTGGAGATGAAGAAGAAAAGCAGCCACCTGCCAGTCCAGAAAAAGAGAGGTCATCAGCATCACAACTTTTAAGAGGTAAAGTAATCATTAGAGAGGCCAGACTCCAATTAACAACAACACCACAAACCGCTCCTGGATTGGATGGACCATTTTCTATACTATCATCAGCTTCACGTAAGTGCAGTTTATAATTATCAAGCTTGACTTATGTGATTACCATTAAAAACAGATTTAAATTGTTTGGTGATTTTTATTAAGTAGTGTAAACAATATAATGTTTTGTTTTGTTTTAGCTGCCAATCTTCCTACCACTGTAACATGTGGTGTATGTGGGGCTGTTCGATTCTACAGGTTTGTTAAACAAGCTCGAAAGTTTGGAATTTATTCTTGTGAATCATGTCGTAAGTTTATATCAAAAATGCTGAAAAAAGAAAAGATTTCACACAGGACTGGTCCTATTGTTATGCAGTGCCTCAAAGGAGAAGGTATTTGTTTATTCCTTACTTCATAAACTGAAAAATAAAAGTTTATTTTGAAAAGGACTACACATATATATATATAAATCCATTTTTTACAGGAACCTGTCATGTCCCTCCAATAGTACGGTCACAACAATGGAAATTACTCAGGTGTACAAATAAAACTCGTTGTCCTGCTTGTTGGCTCCGGATGTGCTTGAAAGCATTCCAAGTACCACCAAATATAAGAGCTGGACTTACTGCTATGCTGCCACCATTTATGCGGGCTGAAGCTAAACAAGTTGGACCTTTAATACCTGCAAATCCATTGAGAATTACCTCAAGTACTACAGCAAGCAACCAATCTGTATTTGGTGCTTTGTCTAACCCTGACAATGAGACTAATATCTTTGGAGCGGTTTCGACTTCAAAGTCTAATAAAAAGTCCTCCGATGAAGTTGAGACTAAAATTGAGGCAAGTATATTTTTATATGACTATTTATTTTTACAAAATATTTGTCTTGTCTTGAATAAGTGTTATGTTATAATTTGCAGGAGAAGGCACAAAAAGAACCAGAGTCAGTCAAAGAAAGTACTGAAGATTTTAGTACTAATAGAAAACGCCGCCTGACAAGGATTAAAGTTCGGAAGAAAGAAAAGAGTGAGTCCAAACAAGCAGAGGATCCCAAGCGTCAGAAAATGGAATTAAAAGGCCCAAGAGTTAAGCATGTCTGCAGAAGTGCTTCCATTGTTCTGGGGCAACCCATTGCGACATTTCCTTCTCTGGAAGAGAAAGCAAAGCAGGAAAAACCATCAACTACGGAAATTGAAACCACCTTACGACCATATGTGGATAAAGATAGGGATGGTACAGACTTATCCAGCTGTGATTCCGAGGTGGATACTGAAAATAAGGCACCTCAGGTAGTTCCTGAGGCTGTTATTAGTAAGGACAGTGATGTAGAATTTGAACCTAAAAAGAGGAAGATTGATACAATTACGCCTCCCCCGCCACCACCTCTGCCACTGCAAACAACTACAACAGTTTCAACAAAATCACAGAGCAAGACAGAGTCCAGTGAAGATGAAATTGTTATGGATCTTATTCCCAAGAAGTCAACAACAATGAAACCATTAATGAATATTACAAATGTAAGTATTATTTTATATATTTACGTTTTTAAAAGTATGCATTTAGCATGCATATCAAAAAATGCTTCTATGTCATGAATAGACTTTAATTGGATACATACACATATATTTCAGGTGCGCGGTCGATCTCAGAAGTCATATGTTCAGAACCGCCCAGAGTTAATTTGTGTTGATTTCTGGGAGAGCTATGACCCTGATGAAGTTTGCAGTTCAGGCTTTGGCCTCATTGGAACTGCTCCATTTACTGTCGCAAAATTGTGTTTCTTATGTGGAAGTGCTGGAAGTGAGAAGGTATGTTATACCATAATATAATTTAATATTTTCTTAGTTTTAGGTATATTTTTAATTCTTGTATGTTGATGGTTATAACATCGTTCTCAAATAAATCCGACAAGTTATTCATGCATAAAGCACAGATTAAAGTGGTAATAGTCATCAGAAACAATTAAATTCGAAAAAAAATCTATTCATGAGAACATCGTAACTTACACCATTTCCGTTAGAAAAAAACGTAATGTCGATACTTTTTTATCCAAGACAACCTTTTCTCAGAAGTTTCACTTGTAACTACTAGTTTTACGTACAAAAAGTTGAAAGTCACTAGCAAAGCAGCCTCACACTCGACATGTGTCTAAAGTACGTGTCCACATCGACTCCTCAGATGCTGGTGTGCTCGAGCTGCTGCGAGTGGTATCATAGCTGGTGCGCGGAGGACGCGGGCGGCGGCGGCGGCTGGACGTGCGCGCGGTGCGTGTGGTGTGCGGCGTGCGCGCGGCCCGCCGCCCGCCTGCGCTGCCGCTCGTGCGCGCGCCACTACCACGCCGCGTGCCTGCCCGCCGCGCCGCCCGACCACCGCAGCGACTGGCCGCAGGTATGCCACATCGCTGATAACAAAAACTCATCTTTATTATCCACTTTACAAAGTTGAGTTGAGTCTAGTTTTAATATTTAATACAAGTAATCAAACATCATAAGTCCTAATAAAATATCCTAACATACACAAAATCATTAGAACAGTTTTCATATGAAAATGTTCTCTATGAAATACAAGTAACACATTAAAATTAGACCTGCAGAGTGGAAACGCAAAATATCTAACACCATAGCATTTGTTTATACATATCACATATACATAGTTATAGTATCTGAAGGTATTCTACGATTTGGCTAGCACCTACCCATGTTGGTATGATGATGATCTGAAGGACGATAGTTCGGCACTTCTCCCGCACATCTTATATAGTTTCAAAGAATCTAACAATTATTTATTCTGTATTCACAGATATGTAGCGCCTGCTTGAAATGCAAGAGCTGTGATGATCCTCGCGTGAATAAGTTCGTCGGCAGTCTGCCGTTCTGCAGGCCGTGTTTCAAGTTACGCCAAAAAGGAAATTATTGTCCATTATGCCAAGCTTGCTACAGGGATAATGATTTCGATAGCAAGGTAACATCTTACTTGTAATAGAGTTTTCCCACTGGCAATTAAGATATTTGATGAATCCAATGTCATTTAACTCAAACCTAGTACTGATTGTCTCCACTTATATTATTTCAGATGATGGAATGCGGCTGGTGTGGCAGATGGGTACATGCAAGTTGTGAAGGTTTGTCCGGTGAAGGCTATCAATTGCTATCGGCATTGCCACCGTCGATTGAGTATATCTGCTGTAAATGTATGCCTTATGATCCACCCTGGAGAAAGATGTTAACGGAACATCTCAAAGGAAGACTCTTGCATCTTCTGAAATTACTGGCTAAGAATAAAAAGGCATGTGCATTATTAAAACTCACACCACATAAGAATACTCCAGTACCAAATAAGCCGTATAGACTGATGTCGCCACAAGCGATTCGAAAGCTTCACTTTGATGGCGGAGATGAATCGATGAAGAACACATCAGAGACAAAAGTTTATCGAAATACTTCACGCGGTCGACGAAATACTAACTTCGTTCAAAACAAATTTGACCATCCGAATATGTCTCAAGTATGGCATTGTTCATCTCTACTTACAGATGTGGAGATGGAAAAAGAAGCAATTCCACATCCATCACACAAAGTTGTAAATCTACAGGAGCCACTTATGCAAAACAAAGAGATTTGCTTTTCCACAAGTCTCTACAGTACTAAAACTGAGTTCGATACTCCATTAGTAGAGGTTCATGAGAACTACCAACCTCAAAATAAGGCAGAAAAAGCAACTACAATGTTGCCAACACTTCATGACGATAAATATGAGCCCATATCAGATGATGATGAGCCAGTAAAGACTTTTGTACATGGTCGCAGTGAACAAGATCTAAGTCCGGCAGTTATACGGCATCCGGATACACCCATTGATGATGCCCTTGATGATATGAGTAGGATAATATCTCCAACTCTATTAGATGTAAAGAAACGAGTTAATATGGATGACTATGTTTCATTAAAAGATTTTAATCATGATATGAAAGCAGTTATTGATAGAACATCTAACATTGATCTTGAAACAATATATAAAGAATTATTCTCTGAAACATTCCCATGGTTTGACTGTGAAAATAATTGCCTACAACCTAATCTGGAAGTTGACGGTGAACAGGATGATGCAGAATCTATAAAAGATCATGAAATGTCTGATACAAAAGGTGTTAAAACCACACTGCACTCTGTTGAGAGGCCATTGGATCAAATTGTACCAAAACTAGAAGCAGAAGGACAAAAAGAAGAAGAAGAATTGCTAGAATTTTATCCTATGGTCGACTCACGGATCTGTATTCTTTGCAAGACTGTAGGTGATGGGGCACCGGCAATGGAAGGTCGACTATTGTATTGTGGACAAAATGACTGGATTCATGCCAATTGCGCTCTTTGGTCTGCAGAAGTTTTTGAAGAGATTGATGGTTCTCTTCAAAATGTACATTCTGCAATCTCAAGAGGCAAGATGATTAAATGTGCAGTTTGTGAAACAAAAGGTGCTAGTGTTGGTTGCTGTGCTAAAAATTGCAGTGAGACTTATCATTATGCCTGCGCAAGAAAGGCAAGCTGCGCGTTTATGGACGATAAGAGAGTGTTCTGTCCTACTCATGGCAAAGATGTGCCAAAAAAGTGCTTACAAAAGGATGCAGACTTCGAACTAACAAGACCAGTTTATGTAGAATTGGATAAAAAGAAGAAAAGATACAGTGAAATCAATAAGGTGCAATTTCTGATGGGCTCACTTACTGTAAACAGCCTTGGAAAGATAGTTCCGTCTGTATCTGACTTTGAAGATTTCTTGATGCCAGTAGATTTTTCGTGCAGTCGTCTCTTCTGGTCTTGTAAAAAGCCTCATAAGATTGTGAGGTACACTATTAAGACAAAATTAATATTGGCAGAACCTTTACCCGGATTTGACTTTGGTGTCAATATAACTGTTGACCATTCCATGGACATTCAAGTTGTTGATAGAGTCATGGCTGAAATTGGAGCATGGCATGAGAGTTTAGAGACTGGTTCGGGAAAATCAGTTCTTATGCTGAAGAATGATAAGTCGCCAATAAAATTCGGCAATGCAGTTACACTAGAAGATCTAGCAGTGAAACAAGTTGTAGAATTCTTACTTGATAATGTTTGCAAACAAGAACAGCAAGATGATGAAGAACCTCAAAATACGGCAGACCTTCTACCACCTGAAGTCAAGGACGCTATATTTGAAGATTTGAACCATGATCTTTTAGATGGTATATCAATGCAAGACATATTCCCTAAATTAATGTCTTACGAAGATCTGGTGGCAATGGATTTGAAGAATAATGAATTTTATGGAGCTCTTAGCCAATCGGATGATAAATCTGATTCACGTTCTTCAGACTTTATTGACGATCTTCTTAACGCTCGCTTAGAATCTGGAAGCAAGGAATTAAAGAGAAGCAAATCAGAAATGTTATTACAAAATCATAATTTCAAGACATTAACAACAGGACGTGGTCAACAAAGATCAAGCAGCTTAACATGGAATAACAAATTTGATACCAACTTTTTGTCGTCTACAATAAAAAGATGCAAAATGAATAAGTCTTCAACAATAACTGGCAAATTAAGTCCTGTTCAAAGATCAATTTTAGCAGAAAGTTCATTAGAAACAATCAAAGAGGTAGAGAGGGTACAAATTGATAAAAAAGTAAAAACAGAATCTAGTACCAGTATTAATGATGAAGTTCCACACACATCAGGATTAAATTATCGTACTACGTCGCCGAAAGAAAAAGATGAAATCATTAATGAAAATAAAACTAAAACTGAGGGCTATTTCCCAGATGTAATCGATTTCTACACTAAAATACAGTGCAGTCCAATCTCGCAACTCGATGGAGCAGCAGATTGGTCAGGATCTGAGAGCACTTGTAGCTCTCGACCAGGAAGCCCAAACGATAACGATTTTACTCCTATTCAGCAACTTGATGGCGCGGAAGATAATACAGGCAATGATAATATATCAAGGAATCAAACAAACCAATTTTTGTATAGAGCTAGTGGAACTGAAAGTACCTATACAGTAACCATTGCTGGGAATTCAATAAGTGGACAACCTGAATTTGTGATGAGACCTTTGGATGATGGCTCGGTTGTCGCAGGACAGATGGAGCAGTTAGTAAGATGTGACAGGTGTCAATGTACCTATAGGAACAAGGAGTCCTATGATAGACATATTCCTTCCTGTGATATGATGTCTACCAGTGAGAGTGAAAGTGAAAATCCTAAATCTCCCGAAAATAGAACACTAACAACATTGCAAAATGCATTCCAGGGTGCTTTTGCGCAACCCATGATTATTCATGCAGGTGTTGTAAGTGGCACTGAAAATACAGTAAAAGCTGAGGGTATTTCTGCACGGAGAACTTCTATTAATACAAGACAGATTACAATTAATGGCACAATTGTAGAAACACCGTCGCCTGGTCCCACTAATGAAATGACAATGACTATTACAGAACAAATGAAATCTGGGACTGTAATTTTTGATCAGAGTAAAACAACTAATGTTCAAGTGTCTGCCAATCAACAAGTTATGTCATCGCCACAAATTGTAGTGACTCCACAAATGTTGTTACCTCCACCCAAAACAAGTTCTGCCCCTGGTCAGAAAATGATGGCGCCACAAATTATTACGCAACCAGGAATATTACCCTACAATATTTGTGTAAAACCTGGCAATGGAACAAATCTTCAGCAAATCCAAAGTGGCACAGATATGGCACAGTTGCTGGCAGGTACTGGTGGCATTCAAGTAATATCGTCTAATTCCAATCAGGTTCTTACAATACCTTCAAACCAAGCAGGCAATATTACACCAATGTATCAAGGAAAAAACCAAGTTACAAACTTCCCCAACATGGCAAGTGCGTCATCAATTACTTTACCAGTTAATTCAATTCAAGGGATGCCCAATACCTCAATAATTCAGAATATTCAACCTATGATTCGACCTCAACTTCAAGGAAACCCGACAATCGTAGTGCCTGCTATGACAACACAAAGATTGTCTTCGCCAAATTCACAAAATAAACAGCAAATTATAATACCGGGTGCACCACAGAAGTCCCCCAAAAAGCAGCCTACGCCTGTTCAACCCAAGCCCATTTTTCAAAGTACAAACCGAGGAAGAGGTCGGCCACTTCCAAAACCGACTACTATAAAGCGACAGCAGACTAAGCTTGAGAAAACATTTACTACTATTAATCAGTCGCCGCTGGGAGCAGGCAATACTGTAATACAGTTACAAACAAATAACCAGACTGGACAACCTTCTATTATTGTGCAGCCAGTAGCAAACCAAAATATTATGTCCTATGTAGAGGCCTTATCCCAACAACAAAATCAAAATATGCAATATATAGCAACTATTGCACCACAAGGAGATTTCAAGGCTGCACCTACACAGTTTATCTCACAAAGTGGACTTGTGCCTCAAACATTCCAAATTCAGCAAACTGAGTCTGGAGGACTAGTTGCTGTGCCTAGCGGTGGTATACCCGTTTTGTTACCTCAAGGCAATGTTGGAATACTACCACAAACCCTCCAGCAGGGTGCTACCATTCTGCCTCAAGGTACAATACAAGCACAAGGAATTCTTTCTCAAGGACCAAATGGTCCTACTATTTTGCCCCAGGCCATACACACCCAGAATGGTACAACAATTATACCTCAAGGAACTATTCAAGGACTCACATCTGGAAATTTGACATCTCAAACAGCGACACTCCTTCCCAATAATACAATACAAACAGGTGCTACGGTAGTGCCTCAAAGTGGAATTGGGAATGGTCAAACTACAATTATACCCAATGCCTTACAATCACAAGGGAATACGCTAATTTCGCCAGCACCAGGTACAACAATACTACCTCAAGGAACAATATTACCACAGTTCTGTAATGACCAAGTGTTGCTTGGATCCACTCCTACATTGGAGATGGTGACTGATCCATCAGGATGTATGTACCTTACAACAACACAACCAGTATACTATGGGCTAGAGACAATTGTGCAGAATACAGTGATGTCTTCACAACAATTTGTGTCTACAGCAATGCAAGGAGTCCTTGCACAAAATAGCAGCTTTTCTGCAACAACAACACAAGTATTCCAAGCTAGCAAGATAGAACCAATTGTTGAAGTGCCTACAGGATATGTTGTGGTCAACAATGTAGGAGATGGTGTCACTGCACAAGCAGTGTCATCGGCAGCTAATGTTGTTACCGCCCAGACTATACAATCTACGCCACAAGCGTTAAAAACCGTTAAACCGACGGTACCCAATTTGACGCTGCAACCTCTGCCTGATAAGCAACCTAATGTCAATCGACAAACACCAAAACTTATTCAGATGAATTCAGTATCAATGGGTGGATCACAACCTGGTGCTGTTATAACCGGAAGACAAAATCTTAATCCAATTACATCACAGATCCATAGCATGTCTCTGTCAAATCCTGTGCAAAATCTGCAGAGGGCCAATTTATCTAAAACTAATAATGTGTCCATGTCACCAAATGTGACGTTGATTTCATCCACAGGACAGCCGGTAATGGCGATATCCCAGTCCATACCTAATGTGTCAACTGCGTTCTCTATGCAGTCTATACCACTATCACAGCCTATAGTATCGAGTTCAGTCGCACCATCGTCAAATAAGATAAATGGCAATCTGAAAATTGAAAATTCGCATGTGATCGAAATAAGTGGAAATTTGCAAGAAAATCCAAATTGCACAAATATGCTGACAATAAGTGTCACACAAAGTTTAAAATCACCTACTCCTTGGCGACAAATGAGTAGCACCAATACTGGTATGACGGACAATAAAATCGACATGCATAATATTACTATGAAGAATACATCTACTTCAAGTAATTCATCGATAAATATTCAAAGTAATGTTGCTATTGGAAGACAACATTCACATAACAATGATTCTGAAAAACTGAATCAGAATTGTCTTCTTTCAGTATCTAATACTGGAAACAATGTAACGGGTATTACTTCTCATCAATTTGATTCTAATCTAAATGTTAGTCATCACTCATCAGGACATTCAACACAAAATAATGTCATTCAAATTACAGCAGGAAATATTTATCCACCTTCATCTATGACTAGCAATTTCGATCCTGATACCACACTAAAGCTAAGCAAGATTAATGCACTTTCCAAGACTGAAGGTGGTCATTTGAATTTCTCTCAGGAAATAATGGCATCTCACTCCCATGTTCAGAATGACAAGAGTTTCCAAAATATGGGCCCAAGCGACAAACATAATACAGATGGTATGTCTAACCAAATTAATATTCATAAACTAAGCAGTTGCCAAGTGGCTGGTAACATGAACTCCCCGGCTATAAGCATCATACCTCATAACGTAATTCGACCTCAAATGCAGAATAATCAGAACACAATTTCCGTGACAAACAATCAAAATCAAATGTGTTCAGTTACAAATAATTCCTCTCATGGTCAAGTACAAATATTAAATTCGGTAAATAATTCAATGCAAAATGTGAACATGTCATGTCAAGAGATGTCTATTAACAGATCAAATGTACAAGTTTCTGGTGAAAATAATAATCAAAATAATCAGCAAAATGACATGATGAATTCTTCTATGAGTACATCAGGCATGCCTCATGGAAATATGCAAATAATGTCGCATGAGAACAATCAGCTGACCTCTAACCAAATACATATTATGAATGGACAAATACAACAACATAATCGGCAAATGGAGAACACAAATCAAATAAATCAATTAAATCCAGGAGCTTCACGAGGATCCTTCCATGATAATATTATAAATAATCAACAAACTCACAATCAAGCAAATATGCTTTCAAGTCGGAGTACTCCTGATACTAACAGTCTTATAAACCAGAACATAAATATGCATAATATGTCTAATAATCATAATTTAAATCGTTCTGATCTTAACGATTTGTCTCATATGCATTTGAATCAGCCAATGTCAAACATGAATAATATGCAGAATAACAGGATGATAATGGACAACATGCAAGGACACGGACTCAATAATATGAACCATCAGTTGCATGCCAATAGATCAATGGATTCAATGCACAACCAACAAATGCATTCCATGCAACAATTAAACCATCACATGAATAACAATGCTAGCCGCGCCCAAGTTGATAACAATATGCATCTAACTCAACAGATGCCGATGACACAAAATAGACAAATGGATAATTTGGGTCACCATCATCAACACCAAATGTCTAATGTAATGCAAATGCAAAACAATCGGTCACATATCGATAATAACTTGATGAGTATGCACCAACATACTCCTAATCAACTGCATAATAGACAAACAATGGATACTAATATGCATATGCATCACATGTCAGGAAATCCCAATATGAACATGAACAATCAAATGGATAATTCGAATATCATGTCGAACATTCACAACAACAGACATGATAATAATTCTATGTCTTTATCGAATCTCAATACTATGACGCAAATGCAAACCAATAGAACTTCGATGGACCATTCGAATCTCATGCAACATCAAATGAACAATATGAATTCGATTAATAATATGAATATACACAACAATATGCAGATTTCCAACACAAATCATCAGTCAATGAATAATCCACTGATGCATGTTCCTAATATTCCTGATATCAAAAATGAAATACAAAACTCATGTAGTGGCAGTTGCTCCAATAACTCAACACAGTTCACTAGTAATCAGACCACTTTTGAAATGTGCTCTAACATGAATACTACTACCAACATGAATGTGAATAACACAGGAAATGGAATACATGGAATGGGTGTAAATAATACAAGTAATATGGTGATGAATGTGAGCAATAATTCCATGTATGGATCTAACAACCAGAATAATTTATCTGGTCATGAAATATTAATGAACTGCAATAACACAACAGACCATAATGTCAATAATCTGATGCCTGGCCCTTCAAATCATATGATGATAAATAATTCGCAGAATCTCACAAACAATAGTCAAAATCAAATGCTGACCAATCAAATGCCTGGCACTTCCCAAATCAACATTAATAGCTGCAGTTTAAATACAAACAATACAACACAAAATCAATTATCCAATGTTGAATCACAAATCAACAGAAGTTCTTTACCAGTGAATGAGACACCTAAATTTACTCCAGAACCATTAAGAGGTAAAAATATAATGGGTCCACCCCCAGCCCCCAGTATGCCCATACCCAATATTCCTACTAATGATTGTGCAAAAGTAAATATCATAAGTAACGACAAGCAAAACCACACAATATCAGTGAACAATCAAATTGGGTATCTACAAATGAATTCACAAAATAATAGAGTGATTAATTTACCTGAAAGGAACAGAATTAATAATGCTAATATTGAAAACAATATAAATCAACATGTTCCTCAGCAGCACAGCATACGTGTAGTGACTAACAATAGCAATAGTAGTGTTCCAGGGATTACGAATGATCCTTTGACATTCCAGCAAAAAAATGAAAATAGTGGTACCATGATAAACGTGCCTTTCCAGGCAATACCTAATAGTGCCCCAATGAATATAAATGTTAATTCTAGCAATAATACAGTGAATATCACAGTGCAAAATAACTTGGTTGATCCTAAAATTGCTTCTAAGGCGGCTGCCGATATCAATTTCCCTATCCAGGCGAACACAAATCTGCTACAGAATCAAAACAATTCTAGCAACATGATCTGTATACCCGTTCAAAATAATACAATTAATTTGCCAACTCAGAATAGTTCTAGTATTATGTTGCCTAAAGCGCCACCGACTCAGCAGTCTGGAATTCCTACCAACGTTGTTAATCCTATGTCAATGCGGCCAATGAACCGAGTACTGCCATTACACAGAGATGGCCAGAGCAAGAGTTCTGCAAAATCCACCACTAACAGGACACCACCCGTACCGAAACAAAGAGCCGTGAGTCATGACATGCCCGATCTAAATATCAAGGACGAGAATGTGGATAGTGATTTAGAAAAGGCAATTGAAGAATCTAAACGCATGATGGAATTAGAACGAGCTAAAAAAGAAAAAGAGGAGAGTGACGCAGCAAGAGCTATGCAGTTATCGGCAGAAATGCACCAAGCTAATACAAGTTCCGTGCCAACGGAAGTGGAATTATCCCGAAATAATGAGCCCATCCAGAAAGCTCCTAAAATGACATCGTTACCAAGTTTAGACGCAGAAATAGAAACAGAACCGCCAAAGATTCTTACTGAGAAGGAAACGAAAACTCCACTGACAACCAAACTATCGAATTCTTCCACAAAGGTCATGAAAAGACCGTTGGTAGATAAGAAAACTGAAAGCACCGAAACAGTTGTGGTGAAGAAACAAAACAAAACAAAAGGTCAAGAAAATAAAGCATCCCTTTCTAAACAAGCACCAGACCCACCGAAAGATGATGGTCCGAAGTTAATATATGAAGTGACTTCAGAAGACGGATTCAATTACACTTCATCTTCGTTGACCGATATTTGGGCGAAAGTTATAGACGCGGTGCAAAATGCCCGAAAACTATCTGGTCTTCCGCTTATCCAGTACAATTTGCCATCTACTCTTTCTGGAGCTCACCTTTTGGGACTTAACAATAACGCATTAAGATACCTCATCGAGCAACTTCCTGGGGTAAGTTCAAGTTTAGTTGAAAGTATATAATTCATCATGCTAAATGTGATTTACGAGTAATTTTTTTTTTCTCTTATAGGCAAGTCGTTGCACTAAATACAAAATACGGCAGGGGCGGCCGCTAAGTAACTGGGACAACAACCTAGATTTGAGTGAAGGTTTCAAAGAGAGCCCTTGGGGAAGCGCGCGTACCGGCCCCATAACTAGAAAACAAAACCATGACATGTTTAGCTGGATGGCCTCACCTTTTAGGGAGGAACCACCGCCTTTCGGTGGCCAAGAAGGAGAAAGCTCCATCTCCAGGTTTGTGTTTTATAATATAATAAATATGTATATTTTTTGTTTTAACAATTACTTAACCATTTTTTTATACACAGGCGTCTGGCGACATTACCCCCGGCTATGAGATTTAGACAACTAAAGGAGACTTCGAAGGCGTCTGTTGGCGTCTTTAGATCTCATATACACGGACGAGGCTTATTTTGCAAACGAGATATCGAAGAAGGTATAAATTATTTTAAATTACCAAGTTTTATTAATTTAATGATAAATATGTTTTATAGAATTACTGAATTATAATCACATTTCACATCTCACATACTAATATAATTCTAAAGTTATCTTAGCTGCAAATTTAATGTCTTAGTTAAGTAATTCTTAATTACCGGCTAGTAGGACCAAAATATTGTAAGGTCTGTGAACAGTCTTATTGAATGAAGGGTCCTCATTCATTCAATAAGAATGAATTGCTACTCGATTGAATACTTCAGAACAGAAGAGTTACAGGTGTCATTAAGTTTTTTCTTAACTTTTTGTTCTCTTTTTTTTTCATTTCATTTGTTTATTTTTTTATTTCCAGGCGACATGGTGATAGAGTACGCGGGCGAGGTGATCCGCGCGGTATTGGCGGACCAGCGCGAGAAGCGGTACGAGGCGACGAGCGGGCGGCGCGGCGTGGGCGGCTGCTACATGTTCCGCATCGACGACAACCTGGTCGTTGACGCCACGCTCAAGGGGAACGCGGCGAGATTCATCAACCATTCGTGTGATGTGAGTCCACTAATTGGGTAGTTCTGTAGCATTGCATGGCGTATGTCTTTTACATTATGCCATGTATATATACGGTTTAATGTTAAAATGTTGTAAAAGGGTATTGATATAAATATGTTTGCTAACACTGCGAAACAGGCTTGAATGGGGTCTATAGTCTAGCAGTCAATGATTCTGATCTTCCACACTGGTTTATACATTTCGAACATTAGTTTTTTATTCTCTTAAATTATATCTGAGAGGTTTATGGAGTAAAATATATTTGTAATACATACACACATGCATACAAATTGAACTAATTATTTTACGCACTCTTACTATTTGCAGCCCAACTGCTATTCGCGTGTGGTGGACATCCACGGCCACAAGCACATCTTGATCTTCGCCCTGCGACGTATCACTGTCGGTGAGGAGCTCACGTACGATTACAAGTTCCCCTTCGAAGAAGTTAAGATACCTTGCACGTGCGGCGCTAAAAAGTGTCGCAAATACCTCAATTAATATTCGACGCAAACATGAATGAGTGAGTTTATGTCAATTATAATCATTTTCATGTCCACAAAAAAGCCTGACATGGTGTTGAGAACTAAATTATACATGACTAGACATCGCTAGCAATTTCAACTAATTGTGGCATTCAACTAGTACTACAGGCGAGGATCTTTATATACATACATTATTCTTAATAGCTCTATGTAATCATCTTTCTTAATGTGGCTTAGTTGACAGATTTGTAGTAATTAATTATATGTAACAATATATCCAAAACCGTTTTCGCTGAGTTCACATTTATAGCATCTGGTTTATCATGTACTGGTCCCGTTTTTTTCCATGATGGATGGCAATCCAGCATTCAGTCCACCTGATGGTAAGTGGTTGCTGTCGCTCATGGACTTATGATCACATATGCGTTATTACCCTTGAGGACTTAGTTGGACTGCCTCGGTTAAGTGTGGTGCCCCTGATCACGCCCTTGAAACCAGAACGCAAAGGCCACGGCGATGATCCACCTTTAAACCCGCATGTTTATCTGTTTCCCAATCTTTAGTTTGAAAATAAATGGTACCTAGACGATAGTGTCTACACTAACTTATATTTAAATTAATAATTGGGGACATGGTATGTCCTTATGCTACAATTGTCGACCCAGTATTGCTGTATGTTATAAGTGTTTTGCATCATGATCAAGTCATTGTCTAGAATTTTATTTTCTGGATAGATTATTATAAGTACACTACATTACTGAGTTAGACTAAACTACGATAAGAAAATAACATAAGTACGATTTTGCTAGAACGGAAATGTCCATTATTTTATGATAGACATGTATATTGTTAGATCTCTTTATAATTTTAAATGTCTGGGGATCTACATATATATATATAGGCTAGTTTTTGGAGATACATATTCATCATTATATTGTCGCAAGCAACAGTTTATGTTATTACTTCCTACAAGGTATAAACTGAGATAAATGCCTTTTGAAAAAAAATAGAACCAGTGAATATAATACTTTTTTTGACGTTGCATAATTAAACCTCTGCATCAGTACTTAGTCAAATAAAATATTGACAGCTAAATCTTGGATGAAGGTTACTTTAGCTTAAATTTGGCCAGCTATAACCGAGTAAGGCTGGCAGTTGGGATGGGACGTAGCCTATTTATTAACCGTAGATGTGCATAGGCGTAGTTAGTTGGTTGTATTCCAAGAAAACTAGTTTCAGCCACTGAGTGTTGGCAAAATTAGGGACAAGATATTCTTAACTATACCAAACTATTACTTGAACTAGTGAACATAGCTAAAGCGAATTGTCGTAGGCACAGTCACTTTGTCAAGCTTATTCTAGAATTGGTTAGATTAGGATGAGCGGCCACAATGGCCGAAGATGGCCGCTGGGACCAATGCCTAGGCAACCTACATTTAGCATCCAGTGGTGGCTAGTAGTGTTCTCTAAATATAACTGACTATTCTAGTGTTACTTTGGATTTAAAAACAAATCGTCAATAAATAGTCCACACCGAATTACAATCTATTATGATCAGACACAATCTAGTAGCTAGCTAAACGTAAGTATAATCGTACTTCAGGTTTTAGATGTTATCCAAAAATATATTATTATAATCAAAAACTAGCCTATACAGTATGGTCGTCTATCTGACATATGAAATTTTAGAGAGTGGATGTAATGTGCCGTAAAATACTGGGTTGAGCACAATTTTTTAATGTAAATATGTATGTAAGACAATAAGTCCGAATCACATATCGAGTTGTTCCCACCTCTTTTGTTGACATTTCGATGCCGCTGGAGAGAATTTGGACGCAAAGTTTTCATGAATCTTGTTATGATCTCTTTCTAGAATCTGCCCAGTGTTTAAATTGTTAGATTGTATATTATATTGTTTTTACTTAAATCTATCTTATTTTGTGATAAGTTTTTATAATTGTATTGTGTATATAAATTTAGTTGTATTGTTTTAAGGTGAGGTTAATGCGATGGTTAAACGGTTTGAGAGTAAATCGAAGTTTCTCTCAGCCAGGATGTGATACGTGTTTGTAGCCACGCGGGTGCGACAATGGTTAGTGCGTAGTGTACATTATTTTGTTCCTTGTTTGTTCTTATTTCTTTATTTGTGATCAGTTAAGTCTCGACTAACATAACGGTGTACATATATATAGTCTCTAGGAGCTAGTTATTAACGAAATTAGTACATTCGAAAAAAGGGTAGCAAGTTAAAAAGTACAATGTTACTTTTTCGTAATTCTATTAAGTACTGTATGTATAGTTAATTTGTAAATAAGAGAAATAATCTGTCAT
>DWNJ01000042.1:0-22054 GCA_018250275.1 Udranomia eurus | reverse complement strand
TTGTTTTTGTTATAAACAAAAATATAAAGTTGGTATTTTATAAAATAAGTACTTAAGATTTAATTTTCACTGTAATCTCCGAGAATCTGGAACTTACATACATTTACTTCGAGCATTTTAATTGCTCTATGAATATTGGCGCAAAAAAGATAAGTATGATTTAAATTGTACATATAACTGTATATGTCTGTATCTATTGTTTTAATATTTCACACCAACTAATTATTATTATTATTCTGTACAAATACTGTTGATCCGTAAAGCTACTCAGTTAAATATCAGTAGCAAGAAACATTTTTAAAACTTATTCTCTGTTTTCATTACCCTCATTAGCTTTTTTGTAATAGACCGAATCATTGCCATAATTTTCGTCTCCTCGATGGCGTTAGGTTTTGTAACATTTCTTATGTTTACACTTATCTTCATGTTCGAATTTATCCCGAGGATCTAAAATCTATTCTGCGTTTTTGCGTCGAAAAAATGTTACCAGTTCACGCTTTCTTGCATTGTGACTGCTGAAAATTTGAAATTCAATCCGGTGGTGGGTAGCTGGGAAGGGGCGAGGCTGAGCCAAACTGGCCGAGGTCAGCGGCCCCGCGCAGTGTTTTTGCCGCCATTCTAGACTTCTTTTTTGAGAGTCCTCAATTATTTTTCGACTTTTTACCGCCGTTATTCGGTCTGCAACTGAAATTGTTCACACGATTTATGTGTTGCGTGTTACCTGTTTGTGTTGCTGTTGTGTTCAACTTCGGTCTTACGATTACTTGCAATACACTAGCATGTAATACAGAATTTTATTTTCTGAAATTGAAAAAAGGAAAATCAAACCTTCACCATCGTTGTCAAAAACATCAGTAATACGTAGTCACAATACTTTGCAAAGTTTAGACACAAGTATCCTAACATCAGTTGTGATATCGTAAAATTAAAGCTGTTCCCTTTAATAAAATATTCAAAAGGCGCAAACAATTAGAAATCGGCACAAAATCGTACAAACGTAAGACCAGCCTCTTCCGATAGCTTTAAATAGGCATTCTGTTAAAAAGCGTATTCAAGATGGCCACCGATATGCAATCTGAACAAAGCCTTTCCGAGCTTAATCCAGCGCCCTTTCGAGATAATCTGACGATAATTAATTCATTAAACTCAAATCGGGAATCGAACAGTTCGCATAGGCGATCTCTACAAGTCTTAATTGAAGTCAAATGGGGGCTCGTGAGTAAGATAATCGAGAACCATTAATGATTTGAATTTAGAAGGGCACTGTTTTGAAACAGGGCGGGTATGCCACTGATCCGACAGTTAATGAAATGGCTGCAAATTAAAACTGTTCACACAGGTTCGACTTAAATCTAGAACTGCTTGGAAGTAACCCAATAATTTTGGGAGATCCAATGTCCTAATAATATTTCAAATATATGAACACTACTCTTAAAGTTAAATTTGCTATTTAATTATATTTTAAGATATTTGTAATAAATTGTTTTCTTGTTACATATTTAGTTAAAATCAGTTTAGTTGTAAACCAGGAGTCAAATAATTACTGTCATAAGAAATTTTGCGCTGGATAGCATATGTTACTATCTCACTACTTGGACGAGTCGTCGTTAAAGAATACATAGATCATACTTTAATATAGTGCTTAAATTTTTTGACGAACACTAACATTTGTCAGTAATAGTTTGGTTAAATAATCGTTTTCGCCTATTTTAAAAAAGTTCACATTCACATTCCATTAACAATCTTTCAATTCTCTACCACACTTGTTTGGTTGCAATAAATATAATAAAACATCTCCTATATTCATTAAATTAGGCTTCGACGCGTATGGTCTGGTCCTTAAAAAGATTGGACAAAAAATATTTTTTCATTGATTCGGTAATCCGAGAAGGCTGGCCTTATGATAATTTAATGGTTACAACCATCCATGAATTTGGGGGTTTAGAAGTTATGGGACAGAAATCCTTGGTTTATGCTGGTCTAAATCAACTAACAAGCTTTGCTTGGAGCTTGGAGCGTCCGAAATTATATAAGCTGTATATGCTTTAAGATCATCTGCGGCTTCTGGAATTTTTAATGATTTTTCTTCGTATATTTTAATGTATATTCTATTTGGCTAACGATAGTATATAACATA
The DNA here is from genome assembly GCA_018250275.1 of Udranomia eurus. Classification (NCBI taxonomy): domain Eukaryota; kingdom Metazoa; phylum Arthropoda; class Insecta; order Lepidoptera; family Hesperiidae; genus Udranomia; species Udranomia eurus. The sequence continues at coordinate 19,917 of DWNJ01000042.1, read as the reverse complement.
ATAAATATGTAATAAAATTACAATGCAGAAAAAATCTGAGCACCGAATTGGCGCAACATTTTCCATCATGCTATCACTTCTGATATCACTCCCAAAAGCTCAGCAGAGATCAGTCTATCGGGAGATCTGCGAAATCGCCGAAAGTTCCAACTCAAAAACAAACACCGGTCGCGGCATTAAAAGACGCGCCCGTAAAATCTTCGAAAATAAGACAACGCTGCTGACTGTATAAAGAGGAGGGACAAAGGGAGGACGCGGGGGTGAAGTGAGGCAGGCGGGAGAACCTGGACCAGTTACAGAAACAAAGATTGCCGAGAACGTCGACGAATAAGTCAGTATATCAATCTCACCGCGTCAACTGTCCCGGCCGAAACGACCCACGAAAAACTCGCCCGCAAAAAAACGCGCTCCACAGTAAAAAAGCATTCGACAATGAATCGCATGCGCTGTGAGAAGTGCCAATTAAAATTTGATAGATATAAAGCGGTTTCCCGTTTTCGGTGCACCCGGTTTTCGTGTAATCCGCAAGTTTGGCTTTTGGTGAAATCTCTAGACATTCACAAACGATTTATGGAAAGGCATTCTTTTGAGCGTTGTATACAGTTATTGTGTACGGTGGATGATGGTTGAACTTTCCGTATCAGTGTTTGATAAAACATAATCTCAAATCATTGCAATATATTGCAACGAGAGGATTCTACTACTAAATGATTCATGTTACAATTTAAGTTAACATAACTCTAATTGCATACCTTGTACCATACTTATTCGGATCTAAGGAAGTATTGTGATTCACGATGATAATGATTGAACAAACACAGGACATAGCGAATAAAAAAACACACCAGATACAGCGCGCCCACGCCACTGGTAGCAAGGATACAATTAAGGGGAAAAATCTCATCTTTAGCAATACAACCTTAAATGTAGATATCAAAACAAATTTAAAGGACAATACAATGGTTGCAGCAGAACACCAAGGCAATTGAACATTTGCGTTTGATACTAATTTAGGCATGGATGAAGTATAATTAACAAGACTTGACTCAGTCGGTAATGTCTACAAAGAACATTTCCAGATAATTTCTGGTTTTAATGAATGCACCAATTAGATAGACCCGATGACTAATATTAAAGGTCTTCGGTACAATCTTATAAAACTTGTAATTATTTTGTTCAAGTCTGTCGATTTTAGTCCATCATAAATACTTCATCCGAAGAAGTATATGAATGTGGAGGAATCATAGAAAGAATTTAGTTTTATCTAATTATCGTTTACTGGATGTCATAAACGATAATAAATGCATCAGAGAGCTAAGAAAAATTGTTTCACTGGAGAATGGGTTCACAGTGTTAAATCAATAAATCATAGGCGAGAAATTCTCAGCATATTTCATCGGACTGTCGTGAAGACCTAAACGAATCTTCAGACGTCATAGTCAAAAGCAAAATGATACGGATACATGAATATTTATGGTGACCATAAATAGCGCTGCGGTCAATTTCGCTCGAATACCCATAATCTGGGAAATTGAGACGAGTGGGGTCATCTTAATATACAAGTACACACGGTTAGATATTGCAACGAACATTAACATTTTTTTGTTTGCTTCGTTTTATTTTATGCATAGGTATACTGATGCATACGGAAGGCATGTTGAAATATGACACGGTAAACCATGGTGTCTGAAATAACATGTATAAGATTTTATGGTTAATGATTCTACAAATTACATGTGTTTAATCCAAATAATATTCTTTATTATAATATTAAATAATGATGAATTCAGAAGAATAAGTCATAATAACTATGGTAAAAATTGCTTGATAAGGCACATTAAAATACCATTTAAATGAACTCTATATAATATCACATCTTATTGAAATGAGTGTCCAATTCCTATATAAGTTTCATGAACGCTAGGTCCGTGTGTCACCTCATAGTTGAAATATTCAGAGGCTGTTGAAGTTGAAAGCACGCCATATTTGAAGCCTAACATTGTATTATGATGTTATCATTACGAAGAGAAAATTTAAATAATGATGCGTTTGCGCATTAGAAATCCAAGCAAAGAACGGTTTGTTCAACAATACGGTTTATCAACAATAAATGGAACTTTAATAGATGATTTTCTAAAAAGTACGTAATTTTAATGAAGTAGGAGCAGTGAAAGGTACACAGTTCAGCTGATATATTATTGTAATAATTTCATTAGAAAATTCTTTATAAATTTGATTACTAATGAGTTGCTACGTTTATGATTAAAATAGAACATTTATTACAAGTTTGTGCACAATAAATGTTGTGATGACTCGTGGTTCATCACAGCTCTTATACGAGATGATGCCGTTGCGAGAGAGCAAGTATATGAATAAAGTCTACAGTAGACACACAAAATATTACGAAGATATTACTGAAAAAATCAGTGACAAATATTAACATAATTGGACTGACTACCATTGTTATCTATTTAATATTTTATTTACACTTAACTCTTAACTTATTTAATATTAATTAAATTATTGTACAGTAGATCTAATATTCTATTTTATTTATCTTTCCATCACCAGGTAAGCAGCTAGTGCGCTACAGCATCGTGTCCGGCGATGTAGACCACAAGTTTACCATCGAAACCCACACCGGCGCCATCAGAACCTCTGGGCAGTTGGACAGGGAATCTTCTGCTTCGTACTTGTTGAACGTGAGAGCTGCGAATGGGAACCCGGCTACGTATGATCAGACACAAGTGAGTAACGTTTAATTTTGCAGAATCATATACCCTTAAGCCGTGTATCAACGTCCGTCTTTTTGTTTCTAGTTTTACAGCATAATATGGCTATATAAACCGTCTCATGGAATATGTTTTTTTTCTATGCTGTGTTAATATAAACAATCAGTAAGTTACGAGTGTATAAAAACACATGGAGATGATATCCAATAAAATAATCTGAAATAGTATTAAAATCGTAGTATATAATAGGTACTTAGAACGTGTTAGTAGAGATTTTACCCTACGAGATCTAGGATCACCCTCAAATGCACTCCGAGTGATATAATTGAAAGCAATCCAGGTCGATTACAAACATACTCAATTGATTATCGTTGAATGGATAGATTTTATACACTCGTCACACACAGAGGTTTCCTGCTAAGCAGCTAAATACAAAATAAATAAAGCCATCGACTGATATTCTTCTCCGTCTCTCTACTTGACACTATAATAATGATAATCCATCTCCATCCATATCCAGGTCCAAGTCACAGTGCTGATATTTTTTTTCATCTCTTTGTTTGACATACACAGTAATGATAATCCATCTACCCAGGTCCAAATCACACTGGAAGACGTGAACGACAACGCCCCAGAGTTCGGTACATCCTCAGTGCGGGTCTCCGTGGCCGAGTCGGCGGCTATCGGCTCCGTGGTGTACGCGGCCAGGGCAACTGATGAAGACGACGGGAAGAACGGCCAGGTCACCTACCACCTGGTGTCTGCTACTGGTCCACCCAATACGTTCGCCGTGAACAGTCAACACGGACTCGTGACGTTGTTGAGGTAAGTTGACGAGTAGATAGGCCATTATTTTCAATTTCTGGGTATCCTTAACCAACAGCATAAGTTTATTTATTCATTATTTTCGAAAAATAAATATTCCTAAATCTCCACTTTCCGTTATCAAAGATGGCTGAAGAATTTTGATCTTTGGGTCGCAGTTTAATCTTTACTTATTTAAAAATTTATATCTCAAATAAGACAATTTAAGACTAGAAATTAATTTTTTAAAGGACAATGTAATTAGGGAGAAGAAATTTCATTGAAAAATTAGTCAACGCCTGTAAACTCTATCTATATTTCTTATTTTCCCAGGCCTTTGGATTACGAGAATCTCGTTCGGCATACACTGCTCATCTCGGCGAAGGATGGTGGATCACCGCCGCTCAGCGCCAACCTCACTCTCGCGGTAGACGTCCAGGACGTTAATGACAATACTCCAGTTTTCGAACATGACACGTATAGCGCTAATGTTCTGGAATCCGAAACTGTTAAAACTAAGGTAGGATATATACAGTATTATATACCCTAGTCTTGGCATTAGACTTAGACTCCTTATATTTATATATCCGTCATTTTTCTACTATAAATTACAGTATTTGAAACTTGAAATCAATTATTTTTAGTTGATTTCAAACATTTCCATCTAATAGACTTTAAAATACATATTTCATTTTGCTAAGAAATTAATCATCTGATAAGTTTATTAGTCGTAATTTAACAACATGAAACAAAAGACAGCTCAATTAATGGCAGCTTTTTTGATTCAACAACAACGTGTTAATATGTGAAGATTTTTATCATAGAACTTTTACAACAACCATTTCCTGTCATAACAAAAAGTCACAAACATGGTTAATAAGTTTTCAAATATCAAACATTCGATGAACAACGTTGTTATTGGCCATAAAAGAGTACAATTTTTCCTTACAGATATTGGAAATTCAAGCCATTGACAAAGACACAGGGAATAATGCGCGCATAACTTATCGCATTGTCTCCGAGAATAACACAAATGAAGAGTGTTTTAAAGTGCAGCCGACTACTGGCTGGGTTTACTTAGCGAAACCACTCGACAGAGAGACGATAGCTAAACACAAGATGACTATAATAGCCACTGATAATGGCATCCCGCCTCTATCCGCGACGGCTAGTCTCATTGTCAACGTGGTCGATGCAAATGATAATGATCCAGTATTCTCAAAAACGACTTACGAGTTCCGAGTCGAAGAAAACCAAAAGGCCGGCGCTTTTGTCGGGAAAATCGCGGCGACGGACGCGGATTTGGGCGACAATTCCATACTGAGATACAGCCTATTTCCATCTAATACCAGTTTCGTAGTGAATCCGGTTACAGGTAAGCGCTGATTATTATCGCGGCTTGTAATATTTGTAGTTACTCAACCAGGAAATAAATAATATTCTCTTCGTGGAAAGCTAGAATCTCGTCGCACCTAGGCACAGAACAGGCTGCGAGTCGAGGTGAAGCAATATAAATAATATGACGGATCGATGAAATCAAATCCAAATAGTTTGCACCTTTCTCCGTCTAGCTTATAAATCAAAATTTCTGGTTTATACATATCCTTCATGAAAATACCCAGACTCGTAATAAGGTGGTAGAACATTTCGTAATTGGGCTCCGGGGGGACCACTGCCACGCCAATTTCTGACTTATAGCGTCGCATTAGCGGTCGACTTAAGTAAGAATTCTCGTTTTGAATTGATTATATTATTATAGATGATCACCAGTGATGTGACCACTTACCGTCAGGTGGACTGTACGCTCGTTTGCTCCATCAACCACCAATGTTATAAAAATAAGAGCAGTAGAGAGAACGACTGACAATAGTAACATAAAATCATCGGCGTATTGTTTTCGTTCAGAGCTCACAACAAAGCGGTTAACTTAATAGCATGCATTTTACCGGCTTATAACAATGCAATTTTACCGTAATGCAAACGACCCGAGAATCCCTACTACTATTTGATTAGTCAAGAATTATCCAGCCACCCAGCCACTCAGTATTGTTTAGCTTGTCGGCGCCTTTGAAAACTAAAACCCAAAGTGTGTTATGACTTAAGACTCGTCGACTGAGCAAATAGTTCGTGTAAACAGGACCGCATTAATACCTGCACAATTTAAAGAAATGGGGAGCAGTCTCGAGTGCTTGTTTGCTGTCCCCTCTTCCTACGAATATCGTTTAGGATTACAATTGTAGATATTTCGGGTAGACAGTAATCGATCAGCGTATGGCAATCGTAGTACGTAGTAGTATGTTTAAATGTGTTAGTTAACACTAAAGGTTCTTATTAAGTAGGAATAAGTTTGTTTGAAGATATTCGAAAATTACCTTTTAACATTGATAAAAAATCGCGTACAATACATGTTACACAGTCAATTAAGAATGACGGTCAACGTTGTCTGGAGTGTTTTATCGACTGAAGAAATACATTGAACATCCAATTATACACAGTAATTGTGTATCTGTAAATTATGCATACAAGCATCTGTGATGAGAGGAATGTTCATCCAAATCTTATGATGGAACCACATCTTTTATTTAAATTAAAGACTAACTGACATGTCAATGCACAACCCATACAGCTGGATCGTGAAAATTTGCACACGAGTGCATTTTATGTTGCAGTTGTAGCATTCAGAAATGCTTATGTAGAAACCCAACCCTTAAGTTTGAAAGGGAGATGTAGATTCGTATGCGAGTTCTGTCATTTTTGAAGTAAATGTCCTTTTACGCGAGCAAAGCAACCTGTGTAACATATACAAAATGTGTACCACACATTCTGTTTCCGCTATCCGACGTTTGCCCCGCGCGACCCTTATAGGAATCTTACATATATTAAAGTGCTTACTAAATAGGATTAAAGGTGGTCGAATTCGTGACTCTAAACAAGGAGCATGCCCGTGAACTCTCTCCAATTTCGATACCCGAAAGCGATCTTAATCTGCGAAATCGTGTGAGTTTTTCGCTTCTTGATATGGTCCAATAAAAAGCTCTTACATCGTTATCGCCTCCGTAACTGACTGATGAATGGCGTGCCGTTCCATCTCAATTTGGCTTATCAATGATCAACACCCCGAGAGCTAGTTAGCGCATCTTTAGCAAACCAACCCCAGGATGCAAAATTCGTAAATCACTCATGACAGCTGTATGCAGGCCGCTCCGCTGATAGGGAATTCAGATTTCAACAGGTGGTTACGTTTTTGGAGGGCGATACCCAACCTCCTCTTATGTCCATAATCGTTCCCGACCCTTCGTTTTATTCGTCGGCGCCTCAAAGACTATTTGATGCCGAATCGAGAAAACCCGAATCAGCCTCGCTTGCTGACAATTATTGCCGCGAATGCAGTGTATTTGTGAAAAACTCCATACTGTTATATTAATTATAGTGCTACACATCGGCAGCTCATACCAACACGACTCTCGATACAAGTTGGGTGAAATCTTATATCGTTACGGTAGGACCAACGACACACGACTATGGTCGTATCTACACACAGTATTTACAATAGCAAGCTAGTCAGAAGTCAGAATCGTCACCACATTAGTCAACAGATAAGGGCAAGGTAGTCAAAAGTTATCACAATCATCACCTAATCGCATTAAATACAAAAGTTTAGGACGTGAATTTATGGATAGGCGTGCAAAATTCCGGATACGAATCCCGGATTCCTTCATTACGTTCTCTCACGGTGCGATACAAACAGTCGATCACCCCGGGAGTCTGAAGTATGAATTTACTCGCGTCAATAGCAAGTTATAAACGTCGTCGCGCGCGCACGCGTTCTGACCCGCCATTAACTATTATTAAAATATTGCTATGTAGCAGCCTCGCTATTCTCTCCCATGTTTTATTTCAACCGTACGTAGCAGGACCAGATACTGTCGTCGGCTATTTAATGCTCATATGTTACAAATGTACGTGTAGGACGCGCCCGGCCCTACAACTCGTTTCGATGACGAATACCTTTTATTTTCATCTGTTCGTAAATGAATTATAGGTGTAAAATATAGCCGGAATCCGAGCCGAGATTGACTATAAATAAATTCTAATTGTATATCCTTGCGGTTAGTGATAGTGGAATGCACTTCACGGGCGTTTGAGTGACTTATTAATGGACGGAACGAATTTATGGTTGTTAACACGTGCGAATTTAGGATTGCTGTTTCGGTATTAAGACGTGAGCACATATTCTCTACATAAAGTCGTATAGTGTCCGTACTTGAGATCTCTATTCTTTTGTATTTTTAAACAATATTACAACAGCTATTAAAACGATAGTCTTTAAGAAATTCAATGAGCAGATAAATATGTGTGTCGTCGCGTATAACTCACATTCTACATCAAAACAAAATCCGGAGTGGCCGTTGTTTGCACCGGGGAAATAACGACGGACATTTTTTTTCTAGAACTCGCTTCACATCGCTCATTATGACGGTCTCTGGCTCATCTTATTATCTACCGGCAGTTTTATTCAGCTCGCGTTAACGTGAACCTTAAATCCGGTGGATATAGTTTGATTTCCAATGGCACGGACAGAAAAATCACGTTTATCGTCGTCCCAAGTTTCTGTCATGACGATTTTTAGGTTCCGAATACGGAGTGGTCCCTCGGATAATCATAGGCATTCTGCCGCTGGCGATCTTCTTTATGAATGGCTAATTTTAGGCTTCAAAGCCATGATAATCGTTTTGAAATTGACAAAATTCTTGCGCCAATCTCTACTCGCTTATCAGTAGACGATTATATTAAAATGTAGTAGTTATAATAATTGACAAACAATTTATATATATTTGTGTAAAATGATACTTACATTTTGACTAAGCTAGTCAAGCATAAATCTAATTTAATCAACCTGATATTTTTTACCAATTATAGGATTTATTCAATCGTTTCGTGTAATACAAAAATAAGGGTGAAATTAATTTTGAATCATTTCTTCAACAGGAATAATCACAACCAAAGAAGTTTTGGACAGAGAGTTTAAGCATTCGTATTCTCTTTTTGCTGAAGCGAGAGACCAAGGCCCTTTACCGAAATCTAGCAGAGTACCGGTTTCAATAAAAATCACCGATGTTAATGACAATTCGCCTGAAATCGTTGACCCTAGAGAAGATGTTGTCAGTGTAAGAGAAGAGCAACAGCCTGGTGCAGAAGTAGCCAGAGTGAAAGCAATCGATAGAGATAATGGAGTGAACGCAACAGTCATGTATTCCATATTAAACGATAGAGACATGGATGGCTTTGGCGTGTTCGTGATTGATTCTTATACTGGTGTTATTAAAACCAGCACTGGTGAGTTTTAAATAGACTTTAAAAAATATACTGTTATTGCATCAACGTTAAATAATCGTAGATGATATAATTGTTGTGTACTAACAATTTATATGCTTGTTTCAGTACTCGATCACGAAGAAAGATCTATCTATCGGCTAACAGTAGCAGCTACGGATGGAGGTCAACCACCAAGACAGACTGTCAGACAGTTAAAAGTAGAAGTACTAGATCTAAATGACAATAGACCTACATTTACTAGCTCAAGTTTATCTTTCAAAGTAAGTTTACTGCGTTTATTTTTCTTTTCGATATTTCTATATCCTATTTTTAATGAAAATTTTGTATGTTAACGCTGCTATAGTGATGGTAGCATGTGAGTATTACATACTTTTTTGTAGTTTACCATACTTTATAAAATGTAAACTTTTTCGATGCTTCATTCAATTTACATTAGTAAACAGCAATTATCACTTCCATTTATTTAAATAACTATATAACAATATTTTTACAGGTAAAAGAAGATGCTAAAATTGGCCACGTAGTTGGGACAGTTGCATGTTGTGATAGCGATATTCAGAGCAACTCAATAAATGGAGATGATGAAAGACAGATATCATACCTGTTGATGCCCCTCACATCAGACCATTCTCCTGGAACCTTTGAGATAGATAGACGAACTGGCTCCTTAGTTGTAGCAAGACAATTAGACAGAGAAATTCAGGATGAATATAGATTAGAAGTAAGAGCATTAGATACGTCGGCTACCAATAATCCTCAAAGTAGTGCCGTCACCGTTCGAATAGAAATTGTTGACGTCAATGACAATGCGCCAAAATGGTCTGAAGATCCTATAAATATTGAAATATCTGAAATAACACCAGTTGGTATGATAGTCTATAATTTTACCGCCAAAGATGCTGACGCTGGACCCAACGGTGAACTTAATTTTCATATTGTATCTTCCATGCCTGTAACAAAGAGCATTTTCAATCTAGATCCCTTGACTGGCTCTTTAACCCTCACTTCACCATTAGACTTTGAAGTTTTAAAAGAATACTGGTTAGTCATTCAAGCTACAGATTTGGCGACAAATGTATCGGAAAGAATGGCTACCACTGCTACTATTCATATTTCTGTCACTGATGCTAATGATAATACTCCAACATTCGTATCGGCTAATAAAGTTTCCGTCATATTGAGCACCTTATCTGGAACACTTTACCAAGCCTTAGCGGTTGATTCCGATTCAGGCGACAATGGAAAAATATCGTATTATATTTCAAGTGGTAACGATCATGCTTATTTCTCAATGGAATATGATATTGGTAAACTCACACTATCAAAGAAGTATTCTTCAGACATAGCGCGAATTCGACCAGGACAATATAAGCTGAATCTTACTGCATCAGATCATGGCGTGCCATTTCCTAGACAGAGCCACATGAGTTTAATTATTAATCTTCAAGAATCTACTAATGTTCCACCGAGATTTACAGACTCGTTTTATAGAGCTAATATTAGCGAAGATATTCGTCCGGGCAGTTTCGTAACCAGACTAGCTGCGAAATCATCTAGGGGAAATTCTGGAACCCTAAGCTACATGATACCGAGTTCAGTTGCTGATGATAAATTCGCAATTGATGAACGATTAGGTACGGTGACAGTAAGAACAAAAATAAATAGAGAGGAGTCTGATCAATACATGTTTCCTGTTTACGTCACTGATTCAAGCACTTTCCAATCTACAACTAACTTCGATGTGGCCACCGTATCTGTTAATGTGTTAGATGTGAATGATAATCCACCGACTTTCAAAACGGGTTCATGTTACCCTCTCGCAGTTCCAGAAAATAATGATCCTGAAGTCATTCACACAGTTGCCGCTACAGACAAAGATATTGGTGCAAATGGGGTGATTACTTACAGTATTATTTCGGGTAACAATGGAAACAAATTCTCAATTGACGCAACAACTGGTAGACTAACAGCCAAAACTCTGGACCGTGAGACGCAATCCAAATACGATCTTACTATATCGGCTTTTGATCATGGTTCGCCAGTTGCTTTGCAAGGCTCTTGTAACATTACAATACACGTTGATGATCAGAATGACAACGATCCTGTATTTGACACTGGACACTACTCTGCTGCAATCCGTGAAGATGCTCCTGTTGATACTTCAATCATTAAAGTAAGAGCAACTGATGCTGATTTGGGATTCAATAAACGAATTGTTTATTCTTTGGCGAATGAAAGTCAAGGACTGTTCAGGATAGATAACAAAACTGGCGTTATTTATACTACTGGGTAAGTTAAATATTATTTGTTTAAACACATTATCTACTTGAGTTAAGTTAAAAGTTGTGATAATTGAATACTGGTAAAAGATAATCAATTGATATTATTTTTATTTCTTTTGCAGATATTTTGATAGAGAAAAAACAAGTGTCTATCATTTTGAGGCAGTGGCAACAGACCAAGGCCGTTATGTTGCTCGATCTCAGAGAGTATCCATCGAAGTAACTATAAGTGATGTTAATGACAACAAACCAATATTTACAAAGTATCCATTCAAGGAACAAATAGCTACTCTTACGCCTCCAGGTCAAAGTTTGCTCCGAGTATCTGCTACTGACAATGATATTGGTACTAACGCTGAGATTCTTTACGAACTTCTGGATACTTCTAATCACAAATTCCGCATTAATCCAACCACAGGAGTTTTAACGGCAACACAGAGTTTAGCCAGTGAAAATGGAAAATTAATTCACCTAAAAATAATGGCCAAAGATAAAGGAAATCCACCGCAGAATTCAATAGGTCTCATAGAGATTCGCGTTGGTGATTTCGCCGACCATACGCCTACTTTAAATTTTCAAAATGCTACATACAATGTAACAATTGAAGAAAACTTGGCGTACGGCAAAGAAGTTTTACAAGTAACTGCGCTTAGGAGCGACGGGCGCCGCCAAAGGGTCATTTATGAATTTGGTAATGGGAACGATCAGTACGCCTTTGAAATAGACTCTACCACCGGAGTAATAAGAGTGAATAACTCTGTAAACCTAGATTATGAATCGTACCCGGGCCCGAGCAGACAACTCGTTGTGGTCGCTCGGACGGAAGGTTCTCCGATCTTATACGGTTATTGTGATGTAACAATAAATCTGTTGGACCAAAACGACCACGCTCCCAGATTTACGCAACAACAATACATAGCGAACGTTCTTGAAGGGAATACTAAGGGCGAGTTTGTCGTTCAATTGGCGGCGAAGGATGGAGATCGTGGCGCGAACGCAAGGATTTTGTATCACATCGTAGACGGGAACCATGATAATGCGTTCATAATCGAACCGGCGTTCTCTGGATCGGTGAAGACAAATATCGTTTTGGACAGAGAGATCCGCGAAACTTACAAGCTGACGGTGATTGCTACGGACGAGGGTGACCCGCAGATGACCGGCACGGCCACGCTGAGAATCAACGTCGTAGACGTAAATGACAATCAGCCGACATTCCCACCGCCGAATATCATCTCAGTATCGGAAGGTTTGTTTAACGTTTTTGCACCCACTTACGTATTCGGTTTTAAATTGCTGTAGGGCGGCCTATCGACGTTTCGATATAAATTGGTAGAACAAAAAGCGTTTTACAAAGAGGGAGGCATTTTACACAATTTGTATTCTCGACTCCGCGGCTGGCTTACATTGCGACTTTTCGATTCCAGCGCCGAGATTAAATAAAAGGGACTCCTTTAGGATCAATATTTATTGGACGGTATTACATTTTTTTTCGAGTGCATGTTTTAGTGGTTCCTCCCCAGTCCCCGGCCAACGGTCCGCGCTCTCCTCTTTTTGTTTCCTTTTTTATATCATTGTACTGCGACTGGGGTTTTGTTTTAGGATTTTATTTTGTGAATCCTTAAAGTGGCAGTCAAACGAGAGTAGCGTCGGCATCGGAATGGTCTCTTATTTATTTTTTACCTTTTCACAGGAGCGGAAGTCGGATCGGTGCTGACATCTGTTACTGCAAACGACGTTGACACGTATCCAGCTCTTAAATATGCGATCGTACAAGAAGACAATACATTTTCGATAGACAGATATAGCGGGAAAATCGTTTTGAACAGACCGCTCGATTTTGAGACGAAACAAGTTTACAAAGTCAACATAACTGCGTCTGATAGTGAACACATCGCAAAAACTACTCTGACGATAAAAGTGACCGATGTGAATGACAATACTCCTATGTTTGACGAGATATCATATGATAAAATATTGCCAGGTACGTAGGTCAAATATTTCTGTTTAACTTAGTATTAAATATATAAGAATATACTTTTTTTATAACTGGAAAAATAGCAAACGGGCATGCAGTCCATCTCATGGTAAGTGGTCACAGCCGCCCTTGGACATCTGTAATCAACACAAGATAGGATCGAAGTTCTTTCTTAGGTCGACCACAAATGCGTTGCTACGCATGAGGACTAAGTTGAAACGATTCGATTAAGTATGTCTCCTTGACCACACCCTTTAAGCAAGAGTACCGCTGTTATAGGGTAGAAATAGGTGTGGCGATGGTGCCTCCGGAGTCGAACCGTAAAAGGGCTATACTAAAATATATTTATAATAGCAGGTAGTATGTAGTAAAAACAGTACAAACCGCAGAAGCGCGGTGCTACTATTACTAATCGTAGTTCGTTTTAAAATACGAATATTCATTTGATTTTTTAAATTCCGTTCCTATATATACTTCTAAGCTTGCACCAAGTAAACTATATTGCGATATACAGTACAAAATAACATAATTCACTGTTTGAGACAACTTTAGGCATTAAACCATTACCCGTTTTATGCAGAAAAAATATCTTGACTTAATTATTGTTCTCACCATTTCTTTGACTTATTTGCAGAGGGCTCAGGAACTCTTGAAATCGGCACCGTGAGCGCTAAAGATCGTGACAGCGGCGACAACGGGAAAGTCACCTATCACATTCTTAATGTTAGTCCTGGTTATTACATAGATGGCATCACGGGAACTCTTTTTGTAAACTATAGCGCCTTGCCTGCAAACCACAGAGATGTGCAACTGGCCGTTGTAGCAACAGACCACGGGAAACCCAACAGGAGTGCAGTGGCGTCTGTGAGAATTAGCACAGGAGCGTCCTCGGAAATAAAGCCTTTTATTGGACAAGACACTTACAGGTATATATCAATACATTATCGTTGATTTTATAAGTAATATATATTATTTAAAGTAATACACTGATTTACTAACTACGTACGTGCTAAGTTAGGAATTTTGATTTTATTTGATATATTTGACATACGATTATTACACCTTTTACTAATGTCTATTTATTTTTATTTTTTCAGGATTACCGTTAATGAAGATACAGAAAAAGGGTCATCACTCCTTCAGATCGGCGGCATCAATGACGTACTCAAAAAATATAATCTCGATTTTCACATTATTTCTGGTAACGAAGGCGACGCGTTTGATGTCACGACGGAAGGGGCTTTAATCCTCGTAAACAAACTAGACAGAGAGATTCAAGATTCGTACGTACTTGGCTTAGCTGCAGTTGAACAAGGGAAGGTTTTATCATACAGTCAAAACAAAACCTCTATAACTGTTTATGTAACCGTTGCAGACGCTAATGATAACGCCCCGGTATTTTCAGTAAATGACTTTGAACTAACCGTTAGTGAAGACGTTAAAGTTGGCTATACTTTGACACAACTTACTGTAACTGATGCTGATTTATACGGAACTCCAAACTCCGCCATCGTGTATAACATCACATCTGGAGATGATGAAAAATTATTTTTCATCCATCCAACGACAGGAATTCTAACTGTGAATAAAACGCTAGATTATGATAACGGGAATCCAAAGTACAAATTAATTATAGTTGCTTGTGACCAAGGCATGCCGTGTTTGTGCAATGCGGTCTATATTGCAGTTGAAATAATCGATGAAAACGACAACACTCCAACATTCCCCGTCAATGAGTACTTTGAAACGATTGGAGAAAATGAAAGAGTTGGCACTTCTGTATTTACAGCAAGAGCAACTGATCTAGACCGGGGAAGATATGGCAAGCTAAATTATTCTATTGTGCCTGCCTCCTTAAATTACAATAGAAATGATGATTCATGGAAAATGTTCCAGATAGATCCATCAACCGGACTAGTAAATACGTACGCTGTGTTCGATTACGAACAGAAAAATAAATATGAATTTTCAATAAAAGCTTCTGATTTGGGCGGAAAAAGTTCAACTGTCAAAGTGCGAATAGACATTGAAAGTCGCGATGAATTCTATCCCCAGTTTACACAGAAAACGTATAATTTTGGCATCCCAAAGTCAGGACCCTTACCTGCTGGCTTTTTTATGGGACAAGCCACAGCAACTGATAGAGATAAAGGCATTGATGGACGTATTGTATACCAACTCTCTACTTCTCATTCATACTTTAAGATTAACAGAACAACGGGCGTAATTATATTAAAGAAAAAAGTAGAGGCTGTCTCAAATCTTTTTGGTTCAGACAAATCTATAAGTCTGGTTGTAACAGCAAGCTCGGGCAGACAAGGATCTCTAACTAACAAAACAGCCGTCGAAATACTTCTAGATCCATTAGCAGTAGTGTCTGATAATGCAAACCAGTTAAATGATACAGCAGTCGCTCAAAATAGTGGTCTCTCAGATTGGGCATTAGGTTTGCTCATTGCTTTCATATTTATAATTATAATTTTCGCCGCCGTGTTTTTATTTTTACATATGAAAAACAAGAGACATAAGAAAGTAAATAAGCCTGGATTGAACTCTGAAGGCGTTGGTGCAACCAATAGTTATGTTGATCCAAGTGCATTTGACACTATTCCTATACGTAACACTGGTGCTGTTAATGCTGCTAGCCAATTTGCTCCACCGAAATATGATGAAATTCCTCCATATGGTGCACATACTGCTAGTTCAAACTCTGGAGCTGCTACCACGTCTGAATTATCCGGTTCCGATCAATCAGGATCTAGTGGGCGAGGTTCAGCAGAAGATGGAGAAGACGGTGAAGATGAAGAAATAAGAATGATCAATGAGGGTCCTCTACAAAGGGAATCCGGTATACATAGAGCATCAAATGGGGTAGATGACGATAATCTTTCTGATGTTTCTGTCCATAATACTCAAGAATATTTAGCAAGACTTGGTATTGTCGACACTGGAACTGGCGGTGGTGCTTCTACCTCATCGAGGAGATGTTCAGAAAATGTTGGAAATAAGGATGCAATGTTGCATCATGGACCCATAGATTCAATGCATATATTTGACGAAGACGGTGCACATGAAAATGATATAACGAACCTAATTTATGCCAAGTTAAATGAAGTAACTGGTAGTGAAAGAGCCAGTAGTGCAGATGAAGCAAGTGCTGCTGTTGACAGAGCTATGGCACTAGGTGCATTTCCTAGTGCACCAGGTGAAAGTACAGCTGTACCAACAGCTGGACCTTCAATGACTGGAAGTCTTAGCTCCATAGTACACTCGGAAGAAGAATTAACGGGAAGCTACAACTGGGATTATCTATTAGACTGGGGGCCTCAATACCAGCCGTTAGCTCATGTATTTTCTGAAATAGCTCGATTAAAAGATGACGCTGTTTCACTTCAGAGTGGAAATAGTGGTGCTTCAAGTGCAAAGAGTAAAGGAACTTCAATATCAGGTGGAAAGAGTGTTCCCCCACCATTATTAACTACAGTAGCTCCTAGGAGCTGTCCAGCTCCTTCCTTATCGTGTAGACAACCACAACATTTATTACCTAGATCGCCTATAAGTCACGATGTTCCTGGTGGATTCTCTGCTGCCGCTGCCATGTCTCCATCCTTCTCCCCTTCTCTATCACCTCTTGCCACTAGGTCCCCATCAATGTCACCTTTAGTAGGACCAGGATTGCCACCAGCTCCGGCAAATAGGAAACCTCCTCATTCCACTATGAGGATATGAAGTTATACTTAGAAAGTCCTTTTCTAGTGTTTAAATTGTACATACATATGCTACGACTGTTTGCCTTCTAGTATTGATGTAGCAATATTTATTGATTACCGATGTAATCGGATTAGTTTCTTTGTATTTTAGCATCATTTTGTGCATGTTATTTGTAAAACTTACTGCCCTGGATATGCTCAAAGTGATTTTTAAGCGCTTATTACCGATTTTACGGTAAATGTATATAATGTCTTCATTCGGGTTCTAACTTTAACTGTACATATTAGTTTGTATATTTTAGTGCATTGTATAATATAAAATGAAGACTGCCATGTTATTGTACTTTAAAAACAAACGAATCAGCTTTACTGTAAGCTATAAGGATATTCTTAGATGTTGCAATCTTTGTGTAAGCTTTACTACATTCCATGTTATCTCTTACTACAAAGTCACAAATTAATGTCTCGTAATTTCTTTGTATGTTTTGTGATTATCTATAAGTATGTAGATCAGTGCCTTAAAAATATTTTTATTATGTATTTTGAACATCCTTTTATGTTCTGTGATTTCGTCTTAGTATCGGAAATTCTGTTAAGTGAATGTCTGTTTAAATTGATACAAAAAACCTATAAATAGTATTAATTAATTCTTTGTAAATGTATCAATTTACTGACAGCAAAGTGTAAGCAAATGTAAATAGTCCTTAAATTTAAGTTCCAAATGACTGTCTCCGACAAAAATTTACGAGAAGATAAATAAATAAAATGTAAAATTTAATTCATTTTGTTTTATTTTACGTACATACATGATGTTTATGAGTGGAAAATTACAAAATAATGAACTATATATCACAGTTGGATCTAAATCTACATCGAGTATTATTGTTTATTTACATTCACGAACAAATATGGGAGCTTATGATAATGCGTAGTATTCATTCTTTCTGTAAATTTATTTAATACAAAACAAACGAACTATAAACTATACAATACAATGCATTTCGTTCATACTCGATTTCACGAATCATCATAGCACTAACAAAAGTGTTAATAAAAGTATAATACACAATTTCATTTTATCAAAATTTATTGTATTTTTTTAATATTGTTATAAAAATTTGCCATATTTAGTATATAATCATGCACGAAGCAAGTTTCCTTCAGCAATCTTTTATTTTCATCGATTCATGGACAACGTGATTAAGTTACAACGAGCGTATAGCAACGTAAGTTATAAATATGTATAATTGACTTATCACTGCAGAACGAACGAAAAGTTTAATCGATATTGGAGGAAAATTGAGCCGCATATTGTAAGAGATAGAAGCAAAATTCAATCGATCTGTGAATCTAGCAAGACTCGACGATTAGCGAGAAAAATCCTTTCTTTCTTAGTAATCTTGAATAATAGAGCGTTCAACCAATAAACTGCATTCGTATTATAGTCTTTTAATTTTTCAATTACAATCCCAAAATAGTAAGCAATAGTGGTTGAAACGATAAAGCGAATTCCATCAAACGTCTCACCTGTTGTCGCTTGATTCTATGCCAATATCTGCTCCTTATGCCCTATTTCCAGTTCTAGTTTTATTACGAACTGTTTAAACAAGCATTCATTGCCAATTGAAACCAAATATAAACATTTCCAGTGCTCAAGAGAACATGATCAGTAGAATCAGCCAAATGTTCTCTCACTACTGCTTGACGTCGACATGATCCACAAATTGTATTTGTTACAAATCATTCATTCTTACAATGTCTCCGAGCTACATTTGAAATAACAACGAGCATCTAGAACAAATGGTCATTCGTAGTGAATCTGTTCTTGAACCGATGGATGAAATTGGAGTGTTTCAGTCTCCAAACACAATGTAGGGCCATCATTATCTGTGTCCGTTTTACAAAAAGGCGGAATAATAAGACTTCTTAAATTCCGATCTATTCTAATTTCGGACACAATCCCAGAAAATCCATCACAATCATTATGCGTGTCTCCCAATGTATTCATATTATTTTGCAATTCTTACTTATTAATTGCAATTAATTATTACGCCTTCTCACTCTCGGTCCAAAATATTGATTCACATTCTTTAAAACATTTACAAAACCTATTCAAATTCGTATATACGCGAGTAATATTATTATGAAATGGTTATCATAACTACACCCTCTAATATGAAGTTCAATTATCCCACATTACATAATATACTATTACAATAATTTTAATAAAGCTAATACCTAAAGTTAATGATCGATACTTAAAGGCCACAGTTGAACTATTTTTTAAACCTTAATTAGTATCTTAAACTAAAAATGCATTTCTAATGAAGACACAGTCATCAAATCCAACACAAAAATAAAAAAATAGTTAATAATATTATATAATAAATACATAAGTAATCAATAAGAACATTTAACTTTAAATAACTTTTATGATGTCATCTATAAAATGTTATGTTTTTTTTTTATAAAACATGAAACAAACAAACAATACACACTTGAAATACAAGCCCAGTGCTAATCATTTGTAATAAGACTTATTGTAAGCATAGTTATTATTGTCATAATCATTTATTTTTTAGATCTGGCTTCAAACGATAAAGAAAGACAAATGAAACGGATTTCATTCATACACTGTGTCAGAGAACCGGTAAATAAAACATTACTAACCATAATATTTGGACGTATGATCTCCCTGATATTTATCAAAAATACACCAATGTATGGCACCAATAACCTGAATTTAGATCGAGCCGAGCCGAGCAAGCTTTATCTAGCTGGACGAGAGATATCTGACAAAGTTTTATCAATATACTAACTAAACGTTTCTTCATTAATCATACAACTAAATATTCAATTGTTAAATCAACCTAATTTAAAACAACATCTTGATTGACGTTAAAATGAAACTCATGTAAAGCAACATTTTAATCATTCGCATAATCGGCTTCTGATAGCAGTAAAGTAATGATTTAAGTTTCTTAAATCATTCCTTACCAGGAATTTTGGAAATATATATGGAATCTGTGACATGTATAATAAACTACAATTCCTACTGTTCGCGAACGATCTAC
>DWNJ01000041.1:0-22160 GCA_018250275.1 Udranomia eurus | reverse complement strand
TCACAGTGACAGTGACAGATCGCCCTATTAATTGACCAATGAGTGCACGGTCGAGACCGAGTTTAGAGAAAAATAGCCTATACATACTAGAAAAGAGTTGTAATAAATATACGCTTTCACACATTAAAATCATTTTGTTTAGTGGAGGGGCGTGCATTTTTAGACTAGATAATCTTTACCCCTGTAGAAACTCTCTTTTTCACCATAACACACTATTACAAATATCTCTGACAATCCGTGTTGGAGCATTGAGTGAAAATATTCTGACGTTTCTGATACTTGTATTCATTACCGTTCTTCTGACCTTCCTTATTTATACTAGATTTAATATTACGTTAATATTTTATATAAATTCAAGAATTAACCGCAGTTTTCTGGACTGCAAGTTATTTCACTCACACCGTTCACAGATAAAACAAACGGTAATTTATTATTTTTAATGCATCATTTGCCGAAAAATGAAGTTCCATCAACGTCAATTTCACCCATGGCGGTCCTCAACTGTCCGGTTTACGCGAACCTTCCTCCGGCGGTCATGTAGATTGTGGAATGTCCTTCCTTCTGAGGCATTACGCTATGAGGGGTCCTTCAAACGTAGCACAAAAAGAGCTCTACTTCAAAGCTGGCGTTGGCGACATCTCTGGTGTTGCAAATGCCCATAGGTGGACTGCATTTTCGCTTAAATCGATAAAAAGAATTGGTTGTCTGGAAAATCGGTAATAAGGACGATAATTTTACGTAATAACGTCATATGTTTTCTATTGATGAAAAATTGCAGACTTTTATGAATTGAATTATTATCACTGAATTATCATTATTTTTTATAATACAAAGGAGTTAATTTGAAAATTACAATTTTTTCGATAAGTGCGTCACAAGCCGAACACTGAGCTCGATCGTGCCTCTATACCGCTTTTTCCGCGTTCTCGCTTGCACGAACGTGGAACGTGGAACGTGACATTTTTCGTGCGTACACCCGGCGTTCACCGATTTATAAGACCTTATCACGTCAAAATGTATAACTTTATACACGTTAAAACAATGCTTGAAAGTGAATGCGTGTCTGGACTCCAAACTCCAAACCCGCAACATCGAGTGGAAGATGACTATTACTTATCACTCTACATTGTAGAGTTAACATTTTATATACAATCAGAAGGCTAACCGAATGAGACACCACACTACCTACCCGCATTTCATCAGAAGCGTGATAAACGATACAAACAGTTCTCGAGTTCTGAGAAGTGTATCTCAATGCAAGTAGATTCTCAAGGAAGACATTGATATATTATAGTATATAGATTCTGCTTTTGATGGTACATTATAATCTAGCTAAGTATTTGTGTTACGTAGTATAACTTCTAGTTTGGTTTTTTATTTATTATAAAAAATGGTTATATTGTCGTCATAGCTTAAAATGTCATGCTTTGGTAACGTTTTGTATTACTTATTTCACTCCGAGGCTACTTCGCGTACCGATTAATTCTAATTCAATTGAGGTTTAGTTATGGTGTTGGGCTAGCATACGAGAATCCAGTCCGCCTGATGGTAAGTGTAAAGACCTCTGGATTCGAACAAATTTATATATAATATATTCAGTTTTTTCTTTAATTTTGGATTTTTTTGTGGAAGATTTTATATTCAAAAGATACGGTCGGACTCAGAAACGCCAATGACTATTTTAAGTTTTACAAAGTGTAAATAAATTGCCCTTTAAGTACGTATTCATTAGACGTTTCTAACAAAATGACGCTTACTTAAATATATTATAACTTTATGTAATTTTGTAAATATATTCGACTCTAAGGAATAATTAAACATATCTTAGTACGGTTTAATCAAAATCGAATCGGGGTAATCATTAAACGTCTCTGAGTACGGCTGCTATCTCTATTAACAACAGTATGTCGACGGCTCCCACATAATCTATTTATTATAAGCCAAAAAAGTAGAGTATACAGGAGAGCAGTCTAACAGTCTGTCTGCACGAGTAGCTTGTTTTCGTACTTCTTTCAAATAAAATCTAGACTGCTCTTTTACACTCTACTTCTTCTACTTTTTGGACATACGATTTCGTCCGACTTGTAGCCCTCAACATATTGATGAATAACAAGGTTATATATCAAAAATACATGAAAATACGTTGAAAAAGTTAGAAATCAAGGAAATGGTGCTTGGTGCGCCTTTAGGCTGCTCTTCTACACCCTACTTTTAGACATAAGATAGATTTTGTTATATTGATGTATAACAAAAATAAGTATCAATACGTGAGAACCGTCGACGTTAGTCCTGAGCGTCGCTGGCGCTGGTGCGACGATGATCGTCGGCGTCGGTGACACATCGCCGCGTGATTCACGGGCCGGACTGCGCGAGCACAAGAATCCCTGACGTCAGCCCGCGTCCGGGACCCCTATTCTTGACGCGCGCGTTTTAGCGCGGCGTTTCGGTTATTCAGTTGTTCGACGGACATTCTACGCATCATTCGATACTTGGCTCGGTTGTAGAATACACCTAATTTGTAATTTAGCGACATTTAACTAACTTACTCAAATCATGCAACAAAATAGTGAAACGTTTATAATTAATACCGATTTCTAACGACGAAATCAAATGGTGCACGTCCAGTACCTTTAGACTGCTCTAAAATTAATGAAGGCCCTTACTCTCAACGATATTAACTAGTAGAATATTCTAGTATTCTAAATGTTAGTAAGGCCAACTTCTTAAAATGCGTTTATTTGACAAAGCCTAAGTTTTAGAATCTTACTTAAAACTAAATTTGTTTGATTATTTATTATAATGTGTATCTTAAGATGTGTATTTTATTTAATGGGAAATCAACTGAACGCATTATTATCGATAGTGATAATTTAGAAGTTTCCGAATGCATCAACGTAATAAAATAAACTTTAGTTTTAAACAAAGTATATAACGAGACCTCATTTATTTCATGCCTACCTACTTCCTCACTTAACACATAAAATGTGTATCTTTTAAAATGGATTACAATTCTAGTGTTTGTAATGTGACTAGGCTCTTTTAGATAATTCTTTCAGTCATGATTCTCTCTATAAACCTAATATTTTTGAATACGCGAGCCTTTTGCAAAGTACCTTCTCGCGACCCCGCTAGACCTATATTTCTTTGTGTCAATTCCAAAAAAAAATACTTGGAACAGGTACCTTCCGCCGACGGAAGGTTATGTCGGACTCCAACCGACCAAAAACCTGACGGTGGTCCACCGCGTCACTGCGAGACGGAGTCACGAGAACGCTTGCGCACACTCCCGCGGCCTCCTAGACCTTAATAAAATTATGCTAGTATTCTTAAACATAAAATAATCTTTGAAGTTTTGTCTTTAAGTTCTCAATGTAAGTAAAAGTCATGAAGCCAACATATCAACTACCTGTCGTAACGCCAGTGATATGAGAATAGACCCCGACGGGCGCGCTGGTTCACGCCCGCCGCGTTCCGTTCCCCGACCGCAATGTTCCGACTTCTATATCTTTTGTGTTCATAACCTCCACATCACCTCGCCACTCTCCTCTTGCATGCGCCGAATTCAGTTTGTGATAAGTATTGTGTATTCTTATTGCTTGGAATAATACGCGTCTACCTTGTTCAATGAATATGTAAAATGTAATTAATAAACTAAGTTATTTATAAGAGGTAAAAATATTGTATTAGTATTCTCGTATTAGTATTGTAGTAAATATTGTATAAGTATTCTCCAGGTATTTTTGTTTTGATATTCCTATAAAAATGAAGTATGTTTAACACTCACTTCACTGATGTTAATATAGCAATATTCCTGATATATGACAAATGCCCATTTAATTCTTGTTTTGTTCGTTCATTCGTTCAAACTGGAAAAGCCCCAACTATACATGGATATTTTTGCATTAAGCCATTTCCTAACATTGATTATAACAGACCAAAGTTCAAAGCTGCCATTATCAGAATAGTTTCACTGGTCAGTGTAAGGTAGGCGATCAAGAAGAGTTCTAGGCGCAGGAGACGGACAATTGTAAAATATGTTTTGGAAATTTTAAAACAGTAACAGTAACAGTATTAGCTAATTTAAGGATACCCTGTAGATCGTGTAAATGACCAATACAGCTATTTAATTTCTCTACAAGCTTGCGGTGTTCACTGATGTATTGTGGCTGGCTAGCTTCACATAGCATTGTTTCTTAAAAATTGTTTCATAAATAAAAAAATGTTGTCGGACGGGGATGGGGAGGCGGTACGAGGTGCGCCGGCTAAATGGAGCGCAGGTGGAAATTTCAATTTTATGTATGTATAATTTGATAGATTTCTCATTATTCGTACCACCAGTGGCACGCTCTATAAACAAAAAACCAACAAAAAAACGGATTATCTTTGAACAGAAACATCTCTTTGCTTACAAAATATATCTTATTTTAAGGCCGAAAGACATAATACATATATAAAAGGAGATAAATAAAATACCAATAAAAAATTCTACATCCATTATATTTCAACGTCATTAGTGGTGATAGTTAAAACTAATACATCTTCACTCGACTTTCAATTTCTTTTTCATTTTTTATTTTTTTACATAGGAATTATTATTAATAATATTATAAACTTATAGGACACATACATATTTCCCGTGTATCAATTGTCTCGTTTCGGAACTATTGAAAATTCACTCTTACCACTATAAAAGAGTACCTACACATAAAAAGATAGAGACATTCATTGATAGTGAGAGTACAATTTATAACATTATAAGTAGAAAAGCCATGACCCTTAGATACTATATTATAAATGCGAAATTAGTCTGCTCGTTATCCTTGTACGTCGGAAGCGTTAAGATTTGACCACACTCAAAACTTTGAAAAAGAAACGCCCGCGTGCAAAAAAATATCAGTACAATCCATTTGTTACCTTTGTGATGAACAGTTGTGTGAGCTGTACCGGCAGGTCAGCTTCTAGTAGATGTATTCGTGTACGTATCACGTAAACTGTGTTTAATCAGTATCCTATCCTATTATAGAGGTCTAATAAATAATTGTATCAAGAAACATAGCGACATTATTAGAAAATTTCGATCGCTTACTCACTGCGAGTACGTACGTATACATTAAAAAGAACTTGAAGAAATCACATTCAAATCTTTCAAGTATCTTTATTCTTAATCTAGTGTTGAAGCGTTTCATTACTGATAAAGGTTCAGCAATAACATAAACATGGCTTTTTAACTTACAACATTACTGAATACAATTAATTGTAAAAAATCAGTCTAGATATGAAGAGATAGAGATACATTTCGTTCAGCGACGATGGTTTACAAAATTCGTTTCGTCCTTTCCAACCTTAAAAACTAATAGAGGAACACAATTTTGGAACTTATAAATAAAATAAATAAATAGTACCGTGTGCGGGCATGCGAAAAAAAATTAAAAACTAAACATTAGGTACATTCAGTACATCATTATTATTAAAATTGTTTGAACATAATAAAATAAAAATCATTAGTCACAGTTGAATACTATCATAAAACTATAAAATATCAAGTCTCCTTAAGAAATGCACCATAGGATAGTAAAAAAACGTATTTAGCAAGTCAATGCTTCACCAAAGTGTTGATAGTTACGTTAGTAAAGAGGTATAAAATATGCCAGTCTTATGAGTTATCATTTAAACTTAGCTTTGTGCACTTTTCAGCGTACCTTGATTAACATAAATATGAAATACCATTCCTATCCATCCTATCTAGCAACCATCCCACCATACCTAACCCCTACACCTAAAGGACGATTCACACTTAACCAACCGTATCCAAGAGCCAAAAGAAAAGCGAGTTACTATCATGATACAGAAAATTAAATCATTTCACGAATGATTCAATGTTCAATATCTTCGTCGCCGTCAAGCGACAAATTGTTTTGGCACAAGTACAGTTTTTATATACAACTTCAATTTCAAGTTTCAGTGTATTACATAATCGCAACTACATTTCCATCGGCGCAAATACATGCGGCTGAGTCTGAATCGCCCTAAGCACAGCTCATGTCAATCACTAATAAGCAACAGTCTTCTTGTCATTTCAATATCACAATAAAATTACTTGTAAACCAACGTCTGTCTGAACGAAACGAACAATTTGGCAGTACAAGAAAATGTAATACATCCCAGAAAGATAATATACGACAATTAAGATCACAATACAGTTAATACTTACGAATAAAACTTACCTTAGCCAAATTATGACAAGCGGTGACAATTAGTGTACACTGCCACATTCCTCTAGGCATAGCACGCTACCTCATTCCAATAAACATTACAGCACAACAAAAACATGTCTTTCTGTATATTAACTTGTACTTTATAAAATTATTGGTAAAATAGGTCACATTTTTCTCAATATTTTCTGAAACCGACATTATATTAATATATCTAGGTTTCAGTAAATGCTAAGAAAAAAAAACGTGGGAAAATTTTTGTGGTCGAATCGTAAAGGATTATCAAAAATTGACATACAAATTGACATATTTTAGATCCTGCTTATTTATTGACAAATACTAATTTGATTATCAAATTGACCAACTTATTGTGCAGATTTTATTCATACAATCTATTCTAATAAACTGATTGAATTGATCTTAACATACTGATGCATTCAGAACATTCGGTAGCCATAACAATAGAGATTTTGTCAATTTAAACTTGTAAATTAAATAAAAATCCAGACAAATCAAATAAAAAAATTAACTTCATTGTTTGACTGCTGGCTGCAATTTGCTGGATCTTCGAGAAATATGTCACGGATAAAAAAACGACATACACTGAGGTAGCAGTGCAAGCACTAAAGGAGTCTTTAATCCACAAAGCACCCAAATTTGGCCCTAATTTAAATAAAATACTGAATTATAAATCGTCACTGCCATCACGCGAAGGAATGTATGATAAGTACTACAAAACTGAAATCTTATACTTAGGTTTCAGCTATCATTCCTTCATATCACGTCATAAATACATACACAATGGAAAAATGTTTAAATGTTATAAAAATTGCGTCCCCGAAGCTTTTGAACGTCTCCTTACACTAAAGACATAGAATCAGCACATCGTTGAAACATCTATGCTCAATCCACATACTCCACGAATTTATAAACTATTTCATTCAATACATATACGCCCCGTACGATTGATCGAGAGCAACCAACCATCGCCGTCCAGTTGATGTCGCCCGAAAAATCACACGACGGTAGGAACTACCAAGCTTAGATATTTCAAATGGTATTTTTAAAAAATATATACATCATAGGAATCCTCTTAGCCAACCTATTATATAGCTTCCAAGTCTGCATTCAGAATTCTCTAGTACAAAGGGTAAAAGATAGTGGGATGTCGTAGAGAATCTTGGATGCAAACGAATAAGTGTCCATGAGCTCCGTGGACGATATTACAGTTATAGCAATCAGGCAATGTACAGTGTCGTCACCGCGTTACAGTGAAATTTAAATACACGTATAAACTACAAAGTGATGTTAGCGTGGAAGCAACCTCAGTCTTGTCATTCATCTGATGTGAGCCAACGACGCTTCGACGACCAGCCATTCCCTCTCGCCTCCAACTGGAAATGATTTCATGTTTTGTTATAATTATTGAAATCTACATGTTGCACTGTTTTATGTTTGTATAGGAAACTAGCGTTCAATCACCATTAGTTAAATAATTATGTATGTATCTCTAAACCTTTTCATACAACTAGC
The DNA here is from genome assembly GCA_018250275.1 of Udranomia eurus. Taxonomy (NCBI): domain Eukaryota; kingdom Metazoa; phylum Arthropoda; class Insecta; order Lepidoptera; family Hesperiidae; genus Udranomia; species Udranomia eurus. The sequence continues at coordinate 14,415 of DWNJ01000041.1, read as the reverse complement.
AGAAATGTCTCCTAAGGATGAAGAGTACTCGTGTCAGAGACAGACTTTAATACCGAACGCTAAGCATATTTAAAAAAAAATCAATGAAAGTAATCTTGCTATTCTTGTAAGCATGTCGAACACTAATTTATAAAACAATAGTTTTAATTTACATGTCAATTCTAATTCAATTAAAAAATTTGTTAGAATACAGAAGAAAATACTGACCAAAACTAACTTATGCTTTCGTGGGTTGCTCTATTGGATCAGTGTGCGGCTCGTCTGTGGCAACGGTTTTGACTTTGATGTCGGATACTCCGGCCTCCACCTTATCGCCCTGTCCTTTCTCGGAATCCGCTGAGATGTCACTGGAACCATTCACAGTCTCTTTCCCGTTTTCTACAGACAATCGCGAGCTTAATTCATCAGCTTTGCTAGAATCGCCATTGATATTAACAGTCTCAGAATTGCCGTTTGTCGCTTTTCCGTTAACTTGAGATTCCTTATCGTTCTCATCTGTCTTGGTTTCAGCCGTAACCATTTCCGAATCGGCAGATTCAGCCGGTGTCTTCGCTTCGTCCTTTGTCTTATCAACCACATTTACATTCTCTTCAACTTTTGAGACCTGTACTTCTTCTGTTGTGTCGCTGGTTTCCATTTTGTTCACAATTTCAACTGAATCAGTTTTCTCCACTATACCTTTATTTTCAGTTTGAACACTGCTTCCCACTTCTGCCTTGTCTACATTTTCATTGTTAATTACTTTGTTGTCTTTTTCAATATTTTGTTTGCTTGCTTGCTCGCTTTCTTTCTCTTCGATCGCTTTTTTAACAGCGCTTTCTTCTTTCACTTCATTTTTATTATTGCATTCTTTTGCATCATTCTTGTCCTCTTTTTTATCGCCTCCTGTGTTTTCTTCAGCTTTACAGTCGAGCTCACTGCTTTCCGTATCCATACTCTCTGGTTGGCGCATTGCCTCTTTAATCTCGGGGGCATTCGCTTCGGCTTTGGTATTGGTTTCCAATTCACTTTTATTTTCATCTGCGGTTTTCGTCTCCACAATTTGATCCATCTTAGAATCGTCCGTTATTTCAGATACAGTACTTACATCGATATCATTGCACTGTTTCATTTCAAGTTCTAATTCTGAATCTAAAATCCTCTCAACGATGTCATTAGAATCCATATTTTCTGCGTCTATTTCAGTTTCCATGGCTTCCTCGACGATTGGGTTTAATAGGGGTTTTATAGGAATGTTGTCCAAGTTTGTAACATCTTGAACTTTAGATAAGATTTCGTCACACTCCTTTTCTAACACTTCACCAACATTCTGTAAATCTTCCATTTCTTCACTAGGCTCTTCCACTACGGGTACAATATCCTCAATCATTTCTGCTACGTCGTCAAGATTTTCGCCGGTAATTTCTTCAATCTCAGTGACGACAGCAGGCGAAGTTTCTTCAGCCACTTTAACATTTTCTGCCTGAGTATCTTTGCTTTCTTTTTTAATTACTTTGTCTTCTCCTTCATTAGTTTTTGATTCAACAACTACAGCGGCTTCCTCCACAGTCTCCTTTGTTTCATCTGATGATGAGCCTTCAATAGGTCTCATTTCTTCATCAGGCTTATTAACAGCACTATCGGTTTTTTTTACAATTTCATCAGTAATAACTTCAGATTTGTTGATAACTTCATCAGGCTTCGGAGCAATTTCATCAACCTGTTTGACATTTTCATCGGGCTTTATCACAATTTCATCTGCCTTTTTTACCACTTCATTAGTATCCTTAACAGGTTTATCAGGTTTGGTCATAACGTCATCCGTCATAGCTTTGTCAGGCTCTGGCATTACGTTATCACTTTTTATAACAACTTCAGCAGCTTTTGTAACAACTTCAGCAGCTTTTGTAACAACTTCAGCAGTTTTTGTAACAACTTCAGCAGTTTTTGTAACAACTTCAGCAGCTTTTGTAACAACTTCAGCAGTTTTTGTTAAAACTTCGTCATGTTTCGTAATAGTTTCCTCAGGTTTTGCCACTGCTTCATCAGGCTTTGTTAAAGCTGGCTTGGAGGCATCTTCAATGGGCTTCGTCACGTCTCCATCAGCCTTAGTTAAAATTATATCAGGTTTAACCAGTTCTGTTCCTTTATTTTTAGTGTTTGTGTCTGCATTGGATTGTTCACCGTTTTCGGGTATAGAAGGATTCGCGTCTAACATTGTGACATCTGCTGGTTCGCCCGAGGCCAAGACATTTTCCTTAACAGTTTCACCGATAGCAGTCGCTTCTGCTGCTTCTTTGTTGATAACCGGCACTTCGTCAACCATTGGTGTCTCATCCACATCCATTTCCTGTTTTTGTTCATCCACAGATGTAGTTTTAACATCGTTGTCGATGTCGGTCTTAGGAACTTTTGCTGGCAGCTCGTCCTGAAATATAAATAACATATTTTTATAATTATAAATGCGTAAGTAATTTTTTATATGCTTATTTTAAACAACATTTGTATTAAGAATTAAGTTTTCCAAGGTCCTTTATTGAGAGTACGTAATATGCCTAAACACGCCAGCATTATATCGACGTGATTTTGTCAATTGCGCCTGACAGAAAGTTTGTTACATTTGTACAATCTGTGGTTATCTATTAACATTTACTATATTACTTCATACTACCAGGACTTTCTGGTTAATTGTATGTATCCCACCAGAACCAATAAACTATCACTGGTCCTAATTTATGTGTGCAAATTTACATCCAAAACCATTCATGCATTTTTTATTTACACATCATTTTATACCAGTTCTACCCCTTAACAATATTCTACTATTAAATATGATACTGTATATACACGACGATACAGTAGCCTGCCTGTGTGCGAGATTAATGGAACACATTGTAAAACGAAGTACAACATTGACAATTAACAGAATTATTATTAATCCTTAGTTAAGAAAGATACTTTGTGACCTTTATAAAATTTGCAAGACAAAAAGTGTAGTACATGGAACAAATTCGTTGGAACCAAAAATCTGTTTGGGGCGACATTCACATTCATTCACAAAACTTAGTGTCATCTTAGTATGCATATAACGAATCAGTGAACATAAGCAGATCGGAAGCGCGCATAGCACTGCGGTTTTTGGAAAATTGTAACTAAATTTATTAAATAACTGCACAAACTACTTTCGACTGTGGTCGGAAGTTGAATGTTGGCGTTGCTTGGTATATCGCGCTTACGTTTTTCAATGAGGACCAGTGAGTTATAATAAAATACGTCGCTAAACACTAAGATTTTGTAAAGCCATTTTCATACATTAGCAAGTTGCTAACATATTACTCCTAAGAGGTTCTTTTTTGCATGTATTTATTATTATTATTATTATTTTATATCGGAATATATATTAGATACAATGTTTTTTTTTCATGTTTCTATTCTATTAATATCCTAATCGATGTATTTGTTAATCTTCTAATAGATTTGTTGGAAGAAGTCAGTTAATAAATGGTGCAGTATGAAGCAGTATCCCAGGCCTACCCACTTACGGGAACAGACCTGGGTCAAGCAGATACATAAAGCATCCTGCTATACCATCGCCTGCATAAATTAATATGCATCTCTATAAATGGAATCTACTGCCTTACATTGTAACCAATTAGATATAAAAAGTGCACTTTTTATAACATCGATTGTAGCAAACGAGCAAGCAGACCACCATCGTAAGTGGACAACAAATGCGTTGCTACCCCTGAAGACTAAGTTGAACTGTCTCTGTTGAAAGTTTCTCAGATGGTATTCCGCCTAAACTCAACAAAGCCTTTACAGAGTTATGTTATGTTATGACAGGGCTATAACAAATTATAACTCCACAAAGGGTTTATAACAAAAATAAGAGGGTAGACCAAAATAAACCAAAAATGCGCTCTAAACCACAGACATGCTTTATCTATTGCAGTGACATCAAAAGCGATATACATAGCTACCACTTCAATCAATCGAATTCTAAAGATTTAATTCCAATAATAACTATTCAAGATAAATAAAAAAACACGTTCAGTATTGTAAGCAATGTTCAAGTATCAATCGGGAAGGTAGTAGTAGTATCAAAGATTCCACCTGAACAGAAAAGACCCAAATTTAGGCGAGTAAATAAAAACGTGGTAAAATATGTAACTAAAGTTAAAATATCAGGAAACAACTCGCAGGCAAAGCCGCGATCCTGAGCACTTCGTCATACACATAAGTTATAATTACATGCATACAATATCAAATAAGCCAAAGACAGTTTCATCTGGATTTGGATATAAATTAAACATACCGATTTAGAACCGTAGAAATTTATTTTTTTAGACAGATAGTATGTACAGATTTATAATAACAAGATATTACTAAAGTATTTCTATTTACAGACAAAACAACGAAAACTTCATATACCTGAGGTGTAAGATAAAAATTTGGTAACTAAAGTCGATCTACACACAGGGGGCATATCAATAAAATATATATTTATGAAAAAACTAAATTGTGTTTTTTTAATTTACAAAATCACTAGACAGAACTCTATGTTTTATTATTTGTTACTTATTTGTTACACAAGTTTCAAATTAATAAAGAAACCTTCGCACCACAATCTATGAAGAAATTGGCTTTTTAATTTGTAACAAATATTTAATTATTTCACATTGGTTAAAGGTAATGCTCTATCTCCCTCATATAATTGAGAGAGCCAACATTAGTTACTCTTCGATGTTTAGAGGTGAGAGTTCAACTTAAACATAACATCAATAAATATACACAAATGTAGATCAACCCTAATTAAAAATAAATATTCATACAAAGCACAGTCATAGCCATCACCAACAAGCAAGATAAACAAATAAACAACTCTACACGATACTAACCTGTCACCATATACATAAAATACAATATAGTGCATGCAGAAAGCTGGCTACTGTGGGGATATCATCGGGATGGCACCTGAGGTTCCATCTTGCGCTTGTTGGAGATCGGGATCTTGGCGAAGGTTTCGATGACTGGGAAGGCAGCAGCCTCCTCCGCGGTTAGCGGGGCGTTGCCTTCGCGGACCACCAACGCTACGTTCACGCCCGCACTATTAGCCGCTGACGCTTCTGAAATTGTTAGATAGATATTTTTTAGATCAGTGTTTTTCAATTTTTTCAAAGTTTCGAATAATGGGTATGTTAACTAATGGTGCAGAAACTACTGTCGAACTCCAGATCTAGTACTAGCTAGTACTTTTTTTTAATCCACTAAAAAAATTCACCGAACTGATTGAACTGAATTGAACTAAATAATTTAAATTAAACTAAAATGTATAATTTTTCGTTAAAAAGTAATGTGGGTGACATCTAATGAATGGCATACCCTTTCTTACAGGTGAAATTAAAGTTTTCGAATTAATAACGGAAATATGTAATCGTTATTTTATTTAAACAATATATAAAGTATTTACTTATTTATTACATAGAAAGAAATTATTATTTTATTTAATGTTTCCATTGAAGAAGCAGGCATAGTTCTGGGTTTACACTTAGTAGATGAATGTGAATCTTATGTACTAATCTGTACATCTATGTACATTAAATTCAAAACATACGTTCTTCACGAGAACCCATAGAATGTGTTACTATACTGATCAGTGAAGTTTGTTAGATGTCATAGGATGTTCTTAAAGACCCCAAAAACGTACATCAATGCTCTAACCACTGGAGCTAGTTGAACTTACGATCGCATGCGAACTATGGGCCTTAGGCTATACACGCTTAAAATGTCATTAAAATTGAAATTACACTCGTAATCCGTGCAAACTAACTAAACATCTAGCGATGATGTACATTTGATGAGCAAAGAAATTGTATTTCGTTAACTTTTTTTTATAACTGGGCGGTAGCAAACGAGCATGCAGTGCACCAGATGGTAAGTGCTCACTGCCGTCTATGGTCATCTGTAATAAACCCAAGATAGGATCGAAGTTCTTTCCTAGGTCGACCACAAATGCGTTGCTACCCTGAGGACTACGTTAGAATGCCTCGGTTAAGAATGTCTCCCTCACCACACCCTTCAAACCAGAACATAGCTGCAATAACACAGCTGTTATAGGACAGATATAGGTGTGCGGTGGTGCCTCCGGAGTCGAAACGTGAAATGTTCTACCACCTGTAATCTTTAATGATATTTTTAAATGCTTGTGAATAGAATATAAAATAAAATAATTTATTACTTAGGTTTTAAAACATCATTATTAACGTACGTCGTCGCTTTCCTGTTAGTCTAAGTTAAGTCACACGAGCTATATGTAGAACTTACCTTCAAATTTATCAGTGAGGAAAAGAATGGTATTAGCAGTGACTTTCAAATTATCAGCAATTTTGCTGTAGCTGTCAGATACATTTTTGAAGCCAATAACAGTATCGAAGTTGCCGTCGATAAGCGACGAGAGGTCTCCAGCAGAGGACTTGCTGAACAGAAGTTTCTGCGCGTGAACCGAGCCCGAAGAGTAAATATAAGTCTTATGGCCTGCCAGAGAACGCCATTGCTCCAGAAACGGTTGCACGTCTTCGTAGACACTGCAATGTTAAATAATTAAAGTTTAATATGTATATATTAATGTTGTTTATGCTATACGCACGGAAACCATAACAGCCGTGTTATTAACAAAATATAACTAGTATTCTGCCACAAAATGGCATTAATGGAGGCAGTGTGAGAAGAGTAACAAAAAGTATTTTATCCCCCGAAATGTTTATTTTATAAGCAAACCTACAAGATAACGCCTCACTCTCTCGTTATACAAATACCACATCTCAGTGAAGAAGTAATATATGTCAGAGCCCTTGACCCTTGATAAGACTAGTCTGTTCATTATTACGAAAACCATTATGTAAAGTTTTTAATTTTTGTATTTTTAATAGTTTATATATGTACAAATATTACACAATACTAAATGGCAACTTTTGCTACGTAAAACTAACATCAACATGGAATGAAAAAGCATTACCTAATTGTTTAAAAGTAATTAAAATAATCCAGATTCCTTTATGTATCGAAGGATTGTAGCCTCCGTACACCAGAAGCATTTCATTTAATTCCCCTTTCTTTGTCAGGATTGGTTTAAGATGCACATTCCCAATCCACTTAAGATAACCTGGACTTAAATAATGGACTGGCTGACCATACATGCAAACACATATGGTATATACAATGGAATATCCCCTTAGCCAGGTTCAAAGTCAAATCAATTTTCATACGTCGTATATAAGTTAATTTACCAAACCACACAGCTCATTCTCCATGGCAGATTTAAATAGTGCATGACCTAATGACTTAAAAATATTCATTCAGTCATTCCGGTTTTTTCGTTTTACGTTTTTCACACTCATAGCCCCAAACTAGGAGTCCATGTCGTGGCTGCCATGGACAACACACAAAGACAACAACACAAACACCCAGACCGAGGACAGAAATTTAAACTCATCGTCCAAATTTCTGCCTTGCTGGGAATCGAACCCAGGACCCCCCGAAAAGCGGTCCGGCATGGTGACCATTGCGCCATGCGGGTCGTCTTCAATTGAATAAATAACGACAGTAACTTACTGGCCCTTGATTTTCCCATCCTCATATCCCTGCTCCCAAACTAAGCCCTGCATCTTCTTGAAAGCATCTGCTTTACGATCAGTTGACACCAGCCACTTGAAATACTTGACTAGACCCTCGATTTGAACCTCCTTTGAAGCATTCTGAAACAATAAATTGATCCAGTTGGAGAGAAAATTATGACAAAGGAGTATCATTTCTTCATTATGTTTTCTTTCTTGCCAGATTAACAAACAATAAAAATTCTCACCAATGAGTTCGAAGTTGTGGAATAGTTATTTATTTAAAAGGTTAAGATTGTTCACAATGTAAAAGTCAAATTAATAATCTATTCTTATAATCTCCTAATTACACATTTTCTTGAATCCAGCAAAAAACCGCGAAAAATTTCGATAAAAAGATATTGCCTGTCCTCTAGTTGCTAATTTTTGTCTCATCTTATCAGGACACTATAGATACTTGGTAAATAGTCATATAAAAATGGTTACTGGTAGGTAGCAAACGAGCATGCAGACCACCCGATAATGGTCACTGCCGCCAATGGACATGTGTAATCAAACCATGATAGTATCGAAGTTCTTTCTTAGGTCGACTACAAATACGTTGCTACCTCTGAGGACTAAGTTGGAACGCCTCGACTAAGTATGTCTGACCCTTCAAACCAGAACACAGCAGTAAAAATACTGCTGTTATAAGCCAGAAATAGGTGTGGCGGTGGTGCCTCCGGGAGTTGAACCGTAAAAAGCTCTACCACCTTTAAACCACCATTAAAATCTTGTTTCAAGGAATTCATGTAATGGACATACCTCATCAGGAAGGGGGAGGCATTCATGTTTGTCCCCATCTTTTGTGCAGTCCGATTGCGCCATATGCCTAAGTTCCTTCACAGCCTTCATCACATCTTCGACTTCCCACTTCGTTTCCAGGAACTGCTTAAAATGTTCCTCGCCATAAGGAAAAAGTGTATCCTGTGAAGGAATAACATATAGTTAATACAAGCATTATAGAAGGAAAATATTTTTAATATAATATCTTTCAGCATATCACCTTAGACTCACAACATAAAGAAGAGTTTGGTAGAAGAAATGAGGTAAATTTTTGACACGAGCAAGTAATACTATTATTACTTGGCAATTAATACTCATAAAAGAAGCTCATGCCTCTGTGACCGATTTATTACTTCATATCCGAAAATATATATTATTTTTAACCCACGGAAAAAACGGAGGAGGTTCTCAATTCGACACATATATTTATTAAACCATGCATAACTTTACAAGAATATACATAATAGAATATTTTTTTAATGGGTTATATACCGAAGTTGATCCCATAAAAATTTTGAACGAAAATTCTAACCTTATCTCGAAATTGACGACATTTAGACGCGAGCGGAGTCACGGGCGGTACTTCGAGCGAATGGGGCACCCAAATAAAATGGCTATTCGCGTCGCCAGATCCTCATACACGTGATTTTTGTTTAATTTAGACCAAAAGACAGACAGACAAACAAAAAAAGGACTTTTTGATTGAGATTTGAGGTCGGACGTATCGTACGATACGTACGTATCCCGAGCCTTACTCGTACCTCACAAACTGCAGCCACATGCATAAAGGGCCAAAGGCATACGGCTATGTGGCAGACAGGGTTAAGATAATTTTAAGATAGAAGAGTTTTTGTTATTACAACCCTAGACAGAAATTCTACACAGCATTTCTATAACATAGTAATCTTGTCAGCATCTTGCGACTTGTCAAGGAAAATCATGAGACAATAGACAAAAGCGAAAGTCGAATTCCCCGAAGCGTAATCGAGTAGAATGTGAGAAGTGATCTAGAACGTAAGAAGTAACCACGTTACAGCCAATTGGTATGCAATTAAAATCCGATGGCCGGCCACTCGTCATAAACACAGCAGTCGAGCCAGACGGAAAAGTTCACGCCGCGTACGTGATCGACACGGCGAGATCATGACCCGCGTGTGCGCCTGTGAGAAAACTGCTCGATGATTGAGCATAACGTGAAATGTCGGTGAAACTCTGTCGTCTACGATGCGGCAAGGCGATGGGTGAACGAACTGGCGGCGACCGTCGACGCCGCCGCCCAAACCGGCTAGCGCGCCTACCTAGCCCCGACTTGTCCCGGCCTATGCGTGCCACCGTCCCAGTCGCGTTGCCACATTGTCTCAATTGTGATCCAATTAACGAGCCGCCCGCACTAGCAAAAACTGTTAAAAGAAACACAAATCGGCTTCAAGGCCCAATTCGACGACTAAATTGCCCGAGTCCGAACTAAGTTTGAATTGTAGGTAAAATTTTGGACAGCAAACCCACAATAATATTTATAGCCTTACAATACATGTGCAGAGAAAACGAAATACGAAAGCCCCTGTCTTTACAAAATCAATTATTGAGGAGATACGTGGTCACAATCAGCTCGATAGGGAAACAGCGTAGCTAGGTTTTGGGTAGTATATCAACATGCTAAATCAACTGTTAGTATACATACAGACATCTCAAAATAGCCAAGCAACTAATCATCTCTAGGATTTATGTTTCCCTAACTTTCCCGAGTGAAACTAACTACCTATCAAGTTCATAAGCTCCGCTCTGTTGGTTTTCCTTCGACTACGTCAAATGTAAGGGATTCTTTTTCGAATCAAATGTAATAGGATTGTAGATCTCAAGTCTATCTAGTCTAATATCAGATATTATTATTTTAGATTAATGTACCGTCATCACAGTGTTCTTATATTGTGTTGTGTATTGAATACCAGTCTCCTGTAAGATACTGATCTATGAACAGGTAATTAACGAATTTGAATTGATATTACAAGTCTGAGTCAAAAACATTGAATACACCCGAACAGTATCAACATGCTAACAATAAAGTGTTCGTTTGGTAGAATAAAACTTTGTTCACTATCAATTGTATTTTGTGATTAAAAAGTCTCGGTAAAAACATGTACACCGATATAAATTTTACGAAAATAAAACGATTTAGCGAACGCAGCCATCGTAGAGCCTAGTAGTGTTCTTGCTGTCCCTAAAGTCAGAACAATCTATGGCAGAAAAATTATCACATATGATCTTATATCACAACTTTATAATAAGATACCGACTATAAAAATTTGCTAAAGATATTGGTACAGAATACACTACTATATACAATACTATTGGTTAGTGTTGGGTGGTTTCGGATAATATGATCTACTCACTATCACTAATGTAAAAAAAGACGCATGAATATTATGTTATAAGATCATTATTGTTCTCATGGCGTCTTATTTGAGAATAAAGTTCTTTAAACCTAAATAGATTATTCTTTACAAAATATTCAATTTCTCAATGCATTCTACTATTATTCTATCGAGCACAAAACTATAAAATGTCTTACCCCTTCCTGCACCATTCTTAAGATGTCTCGGCTCCCTTCGTGTTGTGGGTTGTTCATTAGCCTGACGATGACGTCCTTAATTATAGGTTGGATGCTGGAGTCGTAAGTGGAGAAGTCGAGCACAACGCAGGCACCAATTAATCCAAACACGAACAGAGCTATTTGTGTTCCTATGTACTGATAAACAAAGTTAGGAAAATATTTTGTGAGAGAGTCATTATGATGTATTTTGTAACAATAATAGTACGGCCGCACTCAGAGAAGTTTAATGATTACTTAAAATGCCATTTTGTACTAAGTAATCGTTACTTAGCGTTACAATTCTGAGTTCAGCCCTTAAATATTCAGAGAGTAAACGTACACATCATCTAATACATTTTAAATAAACATACTGTAGTTTGGGAGTTTAGTGTAGGAATATGTAGAATTGTTTGGATTCTATACAATGGTTGATTTACTTCCACAAATGTAGAGCAAAATAATACAAGACGTACTGTTACATAGCATTAGATAATTCATTGTTTATGACAGTAATTTGATGGAGCGGTTGAGAAGCACGAAGCTTAATAGACTTGTCTAGACAGTCTCAATATAAACGTAGATTTATCATTACGTTGCCAAATACGTCTATTATCTATTAAGTGTGTATTCAGCAAGAGTTTTTTTTATAAATTACTAAAATAGTTAACACTAGTTTAAAAATTTGCCAGTTCAAAGGCACTACTGTGACACCTACTTCTCACAGCAGCTTTATAACAGCAGTGTTCTTGTTTCGTGTTGTGTTCCGGTTTGAAGGATGTGGTCAGAGAGTCATACTTAACCGAGGCGTTCCAACTTAATAATCAGGGGTAGCAACGCATTTGTTGTCGACCTGAGAAATAACTTCAATCCCGTCTAGGATTGATTACAGATGTCAATGGGCAACACCATCTTGCCATCGGGTGGATAGAGTTTCCTACCTCATTGTTATAAAATCAAATATGGGTAACCATCAGGTGTATTGCGCGTGCCGTTTCCAAAAGTGGGAAATAAAAATACTTACGCCGTAGAGCAGCAAAACGTTTTCCATCAAAGCTGACCCGCATCCGAGGAACGCGACAACCATAATCCCGAGGGAAGCGATCAGGATGATGTAGATGCCGATGAAGTACTTCTGTAGCTCCAGGAGCCGCATCCACTCGTTGAAACCGGGCTCAATGCAGATCCATAGGCACAGAGCGAATATGGAAAGACCGAACAACTGAAAAACGAAATTTTTCCATGAAAATATTTTTTAATAGACAAAATGGATACTGGTGCTTATGCTGGAAAAATATCAAATGTTGGGGTTATTATTAAATTTTAAGAGTTTAGAGATATCGATAAATACGAGTATACCGTTGAACTAATGCCAATACTAATTCATATTTATAGAACAGCAGTTCATTAATAACATGCTCCCAAAATACAAGGAAATAAAAACAATCGGATAAGTTGACCTATTCATACTTATTTCATATGAACGGAGGTCCCGATAAATTAGACGAACTTTCATATGATTTCGATACGATACGATTTCATACTGTCCATCGTTAGCCCGTAATGATTCCATAAACTAGTCGTTAATAAAATAGTGTTGCTATCTCCAACTTCGATCAATAATCAAAGATCCCCAATCGCTAGTTTTGGTACGTCTCGTGAAGGGTTTCCATGCCAGACTTTTTAACCAGAACACAGCAATTGTTATGTTATTGTCTGCTATAGTTAAACAGACACGTGGCGCTGGTACCTCCGAAGTCGATTCCTCAAATGTTAGTTACCTTCGTTATAATTCAAAACATTGAACAGTCCAACATTGCTGTATGTTTTGTAATCTCAATATTTATTCACGCGTTGCGTCTACTCGCGGACTATGTTCCGCTTTCTTTGGGAGGTAAAAGAGAGTTTTGGCGACGTTAAAAATTTATAGCATCGTAAAAAGTCGGTCGGTGCTCGTCTGCCACGCCAACGGCGGCTCCTAAGTATGAATATGTCATAACAACGTAGATACGTGGATATTTTGTGCATTAAATTTTATATTGGTAACATAGATTGGCGACTTAAGGACTGTCATAAAAAGTTTTGGATGATTTTTTAAAGCATTTCTCCGTTATGTAGGTATATAAGTACTTGGATTTTATTTTACGAGGGTTTCTCGTTAACAATCGTACATTAAGTAACTTCTAGACTTCTTACGATAAACCTGCACCTTAGAGACAAACGGGTATAATGATGAAGAGGTTTACAACGGTTAAAATGGGCCTTTTTCTCGCAACTCGACCACAACGTGCACTTAAGGGATTTGAATAACTTACACGGCAGATTTTATGAATTCCGCATAACCCACAGAAGAACGGATCCGCTTGGAATTTTAAGTTTTTAAACAATCACTCAACAATGAGAGCCTTTTGACGTGTTGAGTTAGGATAATCGGCTTTTATTTTCGGTCTCCAGCTAATTCTGGTTTTAGGGGCGCGTTTGTATTAAATCAAACCGACGACGCAAGTTAAATGGACGAGACGAGATATTTGAATTATTTTTTTTATAAGTCTTTTCCGAATAAAGAAGCACGGATTCGGTTCTCGTAGCTTTTGCAGCAATTTTTCCTTTGAGTATTTTTTTAATATCTTATTTAAGATGTTCTCAAATACGATGTTTTATTGTGTGCCATCAGTTCCATATTCTCGATCGAAACCTATCTGATATGAATGTATCTACTTGAAATATTTTAAAATGTATAAAAAAATTAAAACGTAAAGGAAAAGTTCAAAGAGAACTCTTCAACTTATTTGCAAGTTCAATCAGAAATGGAAATGGATACTTTTGAAGACTGCTTTTAATTTATTAATTTACTTTTGATGCACATTTTAAGATGGAAATAATTCGTTTCAAGAGTTTTTGGCGCGGATGCATATTTTTTATTCATTATAATGTTATCATATAACAAACACTAATATTATTGACTGGGAATATATAATTAAATTGATTAAATATTAAACATATAATTAAATTGAGAGCTGATTCGCAATAATATAATGTATATAAACACCGTTCTAACTTTCTTACTAAACTTATGCTATACCTGCATAACTTCTGTTATATACAGCACAGAAAAGTAAATATTACTTTTACAAGAAAATTTATTAATAACGATATTACGAATCATATAGGTAATGGGTATGAATAAAGTAATGAATATAAATCTATCTATTCACAAACGAGTTTACACGACATTTAAGTGGGAATAATGACTGAGTAAGTTCGTATAACGTATTATACTTCTTATATTACATATTATTATATTCTACTTTTAGTCTTTTTTTTCATGACTGGAAGGTAGCAAACGGGCATGCAGTCCACCTGATGGTAAGTGGTCACTGCCGCCCATGGACATCTGTAATAAACCCAAGA
>DWNJ01000040.1:0-22221 GCA_018250275.1 Udranomia eurus | reverse complement strand
GTTTTAGTAAGCATCCCTAATTTTTTTGAAAATGAAACATAGCCTATGTTACTCGGGAATAGTGTAGCTTGCCAATGGTGAAATTTTTTTTTAAATCGGTTCAGTAGTTTCGGAGCCTATTCATTTCAAACAAACAAACAAACAAACAAAAAATCAAACCTTTCCTCTTTATAATATTAGTATAGATTATCGATAGATTGATGTTTTGGAAATAGGTATAATGTTGTTTCGAATCACAGTACCATAAATTCATTTGATAGGTAATGATTTTAGTTTATTACCTACAATAATCAGTATTATTGCCGGCGAATTGATTGCAATTAATTGTATTAAACAAAGGTTTGTGTTCTAAACATTTAGCGGTTAATAAAAGTGGTAATAAAATGCAAATCTAATAACTTCTCTATATAGAAAGTAGCTATTCGCGTGGGCGATCGGTTCCCACCTTCAATTTGTTGCATAAATGGCCTCTGGTCATTGTTTATTCACATTTATGGAATTCCTCGGATTTCACTCCTAATGGCTCATTGGGAAAGTATTGTAATAAATTTGCTTATTTATAGAATCGACCACCATCGATGTTGGCGCAGAAAATGTTTTAATGAGTATCCTAGCGTACTTCGCTTTTAGTGCTAGCTTCCGATTTGTTGCCCAGATACATGTTAAACACGATAAAATAGGCAATTACACTAAAAACAGATGCCAAAAGATCACAAACAAGTTTTTTGTATATATTTGCAACTCGTATATCAGAAATTTTACTGTTATCATTTTGTGGATTGGACTTAAACAAAGCGAATAAAACGTTACAATATTGTTGTATATAATAACATACATAAAAACTAAGATCCGGTACGTATGTTACACATAAGGATTGCAGTGGGTTTTTGTTTGCTGGAAAAATCGTAAAAATAGACCAATCGCATGTCAGATATCCCGTTCCATTTGTATCAGCGTTACAGAACTAAAAAGAGGTATTGCATTAATATAACTATAAAAAATTAATAATGATCAAAAAATCAATTTCTTTATCCATTCTGGTCTTCAATTATGCAATGTCAGATTGTAACTCGGTTATCTGATACACATGTCAATCAAATCTGGTTTACACAAGAAGTGTTGGATACGATCGAAATCGAATACGATTATCGTTTGCGACAGAATTTCATGCGATTGATGCCGGCGGTTAATTAATACAAGTATTAAGAAGAAAACAGTTTGTCGTACGATATTGTAGAAGCTACTTACACTGCTTCATACTTCATATAGTACGATACGATATTCTAGAAGTCATACGAATGAAGTAGACTTCATACTTTTATATTGTATTTTTCGATTGTCAATCCTGTTAGAAACATGGACATTTCGTTACATATTTTTCTTTATTCGAACAGTAACATACAATTATATATTTATTCAGATCAAAATATTAAAATTATGATATTTTTATATAAAAATTAAGATTAAAATATTTGTAATGAAATGTATTGTTTTACTTGACCCCACGTATGGATACGTTCATGCTGTATTTATTGGCGCCGATACTTTAACCTAACACCCTGGAGCACAGAGATCACGACGCGTCTATCTATACAATAGACACGCAATTCTTTCGTTTCGACATCAATACATATTGCATCTAAACGTCCGCTTATCTAAACCGGCATTCGGTCTTAGCGCTTATCAAAGCAATCGTAATTAGCAACGATATATTGTTATGTAAACTGTTCATAATATCAATCGCTTCGTGACTTACTGATATACGATGAATGGATATGGAACCTTTAGGACTAACTAGCATAAAAAGAAAAAAGACATGCAGGACTGCTGGATGTTTATTTTATAAAGCGGCAATGAAGCGGCATTTGTAGCGGAAATAGCCCAATGGGTAGGGTGACCGACGATTGAGAGGTTGTGCGTTCAACCCTCACTCCCCCATTGCACTATTGACGTGGACCCACTCCTAACACGAGCCGCCGAACTTAGCTGGAGGGGTTAACAAAATTTCTCGTATGTATTGACATGCTAGTTTTTATTAAAAATAAACAAAATAGTGCACAATATTCGTACGAACTCGCAGTTGGGGCCACCCGTTTTTCGTCGATCATCAACTTAGAATTAAGTTAACTGCCAATTTCATCTTTTTGTCATTTTCTTTTTTCTTCTCATTATTCATGTGCTTTCATACTTTTTGTTGTTGTTTAAACGGCTTTTATTTTCGGCTTAAATTGTCTAACAATCTTGTCTCGGTCGGTTCATGATCAGGAACACTACACGCTCTGTTAAACTATAAGTCGTTTAAACTATAGAATTTACCTTGAACCATTTTTTCTTTTTCTTTACTCATTCTATTCTTAATTATATCTATATTCTATTCTTTTCTGTTCTTAGCGCACATTCGCATCGCCGCCGCCCGCACCTAATACAAAACTGGTACACTTAAAGTTCTAATACACCCTATATGTACACGTCTCGTTTAATAGCAACTGTAGTAACATTTACCGATCCCAATATCACGTATCAGTCCGTTATCAGTAAGAGCTATCGTTTAAATTGTATCGAATATTCATACTAATCCCATTTGCTACATTAGCGTACACCACTTTAGTCTTTATTCTTAGGTATTCAAAGGTAAGTTAAGTGCAGTATCACAAACGTTACACTAGATCTAGTCGTCGCGCACAAGTTTGGCCGTAAAACGTAGAGTTTTGCTGCCGACATTTAGATTTCTACACAAGATTAAAAATGCTCGGACGTAGAGAAATGTTTTTGTAAACTGCTTAATGGGTACAGCGTTGGTTAGAAATATTCGAGATTAGAGATAAACCTACATGATCTCGGTGTGATGAAAATATAAATACCAACCGTACTGCTATGTGTGTGTGTTTATGACGTTTTAATCTATACACATAATAAACCCGTAGACGAGTTCAGAGGGACACGAACAGGAAAATGATGCTGAGGGGGTACGAAGTGCGCCGGTTCAATAGTATACTAAATATTTAGTATTTTATTCAGACTTTTGTGGAACTTTGTTCAACCAATCAACTGGTCACTCAACCAATCAACTCCCGTGTTATTCGCATTTTAAATCAAGTACATGACAGAATCGACATCTTTTCATGCCACTTGAGTGAATTCGCTAGAGTCATATTGTATTTATTATGCTATGAGAGTTCCATATTTTGGCATTATTTACTTTGTATAATGTTATGTTAATGTGTTCTATGAAAGGGTCTGTCTCATGTGAGGACAGTGTGTGATGTCAAAATGAAATAAATAAATAAAAAACGTTAATTCTGTCGAGTATCTATTATTACGTTTCCCAAAACAACAACATTCAAATCAGTGCTGATATATTATCTACACGTAGTAGCTTTGTGTGTGCTAATCCTGTTTATCTTATTAAATTTAACTTATCACGATGAATAATTAGTATTTTAAAAACAATGATATCGGTAGAATTGTTCAGAATAAAATGAATCATCTAGACTTTTTTGACTTCGACTTCTAACCTATTCTAAAGTAATCTTATCTGCGCTTACACTACCACTTTGTGTCTTTCCATCAGTCCATGAATTCCGTTTTTTACTTGCACCGAGTAATCTTCTTGCAACAAAATTTCCTTGCTAACTCGCAATAATACGGACTCATATAATTTGCTCATCTCAACAACTGAAGTTTACTTTTTTCACTTAACGAGCACTTAATGTCGTAAAGTTGGAAACAAAATCTTTTTTACAATAAAATTAGCCAGCCAGTTGCCTGATTTTCTCGTGTTACTTTAATGACTATTAAATTATAAAGAATCGTTGAACCCGCAAGTCTGCAAGATAGCTCAAGGTGAATGATGGCAAATAGATAGGTAGTAGGTAGTTTTAATGTCTTTGTTTTTTAACGTCGCACATTTGTTCTAGATCCGTAAAGTACGACTGTGATTTTTTGGGTTCTTTTGAAAATATTCCAAATGACATTTAACTGTCTCCTAACGTTGATGAAAACTGCATTAGGGTTTACGCCTTAAATTTAAACATAGAGTCAATCGCGTACAAACTTACAATTTCGTCTGTCGCTCCACCAATTCTACGCGTAGTCGAAATAGGAAAACCTATATGCAGGAAAGCCGTGCAGCTACATCGGCTGACTGGCATGAGAGGCCTGAATCAATATTTAACGACGGCAATACATAGCTCTGAACATCGGCACGATAACTATTGCTGTTTCTATTTGCATTCGCGTTTATGAATGCGCGTCGGTTGCGTGACGGCGCGCACCGCTTCCCTTACCCAGCGGGGTGGATGCGCGAATGCGTGTATTGAGCCCATATGATGGATATCTGATACTTATCCCTTATTGATTGCTCCTTGTCCGATCGCTGAAATGGTACAACAGAGTTATTAAATGCTCCGACATGGAATCGCTGGGTCTTTTTTCTTTGCGAGATGAAACATGTCTGACGAACTGAGACGAAGTAGGTGGATAATATTACGTAAGTATTGTATGGGAGTGGTGCTTGAATTCGTTAAAGTCTGCCACTAATATCCTGTTGTTAGTTGCTGTCTTCGCTCCCAAGAGTTTAGTTTCGTTTGTCACTCGACATCGGTAGCCAAAGTGTTATAAATTAACTTATTAGTTGCCCTTCCTTTGATCATCCTACCCACCGTCGCGGACGAGACTCGGGGACTTTTTAATATCAAAGACCGAGTGAGCACAGTCCTCTTGCATTCTATTTCGACTGCACCATCAATTCGCTCCCTGCACCTGCGTCCTCGTATTATTAGGCGTCGCGACGCCGGCCAACGACCCCTCCGACCTGTTTACCGAAATACACGGAGCGCGCGTGCCAGACGTTGCGCTTTGTCAAACATTCGGCTGGAAATAGGGTGTGTATCCTCAACTGTGCTGCCAACTTAGCGGACCAATGGGTAGTGTATCAGACTAGCCGGACAATCAGACTTAAAATCGAGAGAACATGCGTTCAATCCTCACTCCTCCATTGCTATCGACGTGAACCCGCTGCTAACACAAGTCTAGCTGGAGGGGTTAACAAAATTACTATGTAGTATCGTGACTCAAGTCAAATTTGACTATCGTATCAGTCTTCGAAATCAAATTCTTGGACATTACCCATAAGCCCTCGCCCTCCCGTAAGTCGTGTTTATGAAGATTGATCTTTATTAGGTGATCAGATCACAAGGTTCAGTTTATTGTTGTAAATTATTGGTTGGAGAATAAACTGGTGGATAACTAGCATAATAGATCATTCTAAATGAAAAGAAAATTAGCATCCTGTAGGACTTTTAAGTAAAATATTAGCGTAAATATAGTTTTTCGACAGTTCCTAATTAGTTTTTGTAAAATTCTACTTAATTTTGCTTTCTGAATCAGAATTTTTTTTTCTTACCTATTAAATTCAAAAATAAATTATCTGCACAGTCCAACAAGTTGAACCTGGCTTTGTAGGAAATTGAATTCAAAAGATCATTGTAAAATAATTTGCCTTCAAATGTTGCCATTCATTTTATACGTCTAAGCGGGGAGATTTTATTTCGTGTCGTAAACGAATTCTTCGTATTATTGTATCGAGTTTATGGTGGGATTAGGGATTGTACACATCAAGGTAATGCATGCAAACGTCTATTTAACTGTTCATAAAAAGTCGTGGTGAGATGTATTCAAATTCAAAATGCATGTTTTTGGGCGAATGTCTCTTAAACTACCAAGTAACACATTGATTTTGTGTACTCGTAATCTGTAATCGGTAATTTTATTGTTTACGATTATTGATACGTTTCTAGAACTCGGATATGAAGCTGCTGAAATGTATTCACAATGCTTTTAATGTTTTTAGTAAACTGGATTTGGATTAAGGAAAAATGTAAGCAAATAATTATTTCAAGCTAACTCTATATTGTGATCTGAGACGTTTTTAGTACAGAAATTTCAGACATTGTTGAGGCAGTCAAATCGCGTTAATTACCTTGCGTGCATCCAAATTTTTAACGATTATGAAATTTGGGGATCGTTTAAATATAATTATAATTTATCTTCGATAATTATTTTGCCGAACGTGATACATTTTACGATTCTGGGAACGGATTTAATTTAGGCGTTTTATTCGTTCATTTTGATGAAACATGCCGCTGGCGACGAAGTTGTGATAAAATATTCGTGGTTTAATTGGTCAGTAATGTAATCATTTAATCAGCTCAGTGCCCAAACGTCTTATGTCCAAGATTCCATAAAATGCAACAGTTTTTTTTATTCACTTCTTTACGATTTTGTCCGGAATTACTTTACGTTTCTCTGAAAAGCGCATTAAGCGTTAAAGCGAAACAGACAGGGACTATCTTGGTTTTATTACAGTCTCGGGCGTCCCGTAGGATGTCTGGGTGCGCTATGTTTCCGCTAACTTTAGATGGCTCCGATCAATATTCAACGCAGACGGGAGAGAACCATTTTATTTTCTCTTTCCCGTCTGGTTGTTCGAAATTAACGCTCGATTTATGGGTTACATTTGTTTTATATTTTATTCTAACTCTACTCTGTCTCTTGGCTCTTTCGCTCGATAAATGTTATCTTATTTTTGTCTATAGTCGATTAAAACCAGAAAAGGGTAAACATGCGTCCAACATCGAACAATCGCGTATTCGACTATGTTAAAAATAAAATAGTAACAGAATGCAACTCTAGCAAAAACGCGACATTGCAAAGCTAGCATAATTCTTTCCACAGTATTGCAACCCGCATCCTTATATTTTTCTTCGCTCATACCAACTGCGGTCGGACGTCGACACATAACATTTATCAGCATCAGCCCTTTCATCTAACGACCTGGCTAGTTTAATGTGTAAAGCGACTGAGTATCTTTAATGTATGAACCGGGTACAGGCTATTTAAATTCAAATGGTTCAACTGTACGGATAGGTTTTTTACGATCGTTCCCGGTAGTCCAGTGGCGAGCGGTTCGCGGAAAGCGCAGTTATTGTGAACGCGGGCTGCCATATGGCGCGGCCGGGTCTGCGGCCGCTTGACGTTTCATAATTTTTCCGTAACGTATACGATTCTTGTTATGTTACGCTCGTCTATGTATTCGCGAATCACTCTAATCATATTTAAAAATGGAAACACAGTAGCAGTATTGGATTAAGGATTTTTTTGCTTGACAGCTACAGATCTGTATTTCTGTAGATTAAAATAGCAAAACATCGGTCGGCACTTTACCTGCTTTACAGGAATATTAAGCCAAAAAGGATTATGGTTCAAGGCTAAAGGTGACAATCTCTAGTCCGATAAATATTTATACACATCAAGCTTTGTAAATATTTTGTTTTTCTATTACCGAGTTTCACATATGCATAAAGTGAATACGCAATGCGAGCATGTTACGTGTATTTTGTCCGAAGCCCCCCGGGGTCACCTTGAACCCCATCACTTCTAATTCCGCTAATTGCATTAGCATAATTACGTGGTGTTGCACCGTTAGCAAGCGCACAATATGGCCCGAACAATTAATCCGAACAGGACACCCTTGTACTACTCCAAACGTACAAACAGATCCTAATTGGTGGCCCGGCCATTGTTCCCAGGGCTACATGGATTCCGGCTGTACAAAGTAAACGAATAACCTATATTCCAACTTAAGTTAATGTTGTTATTCATAAAGTTTACACGTGAAAAGTAAATTCAAACATTCAAAAAGTTAAAAATGACTTTCATAGTATTTTCTTAACATAAAATATCTTCGTATTTTGTTTTGTTCTCTTTTTCGGACACCTTATAAAGTGCATCAACCGCTCGGAATAGAATAAGCGGCATCGTTTAATTTGCACCACTCGCTCAAGACCACATGCACTTGAATAAATTTCCCTAATGGCCCGTTAGAGCATCAATAACTGTTTACAAATGATGGGGAAAGAGCCACGAGCGTGAATCAGCCCCTCGTGATTCGACGAGGTCTATTTGCCATGGTCACTACGTGTGCTGTCGATTCAATGGTTCAGTTATGTTAACTGAGCCGCGCTGGTCATGGGCAGTCAAGTTCAGTGCCTTTATAGGAAGTAAAAAATTATTTAGGTTGAAGAGCAGTCCGTGAGTTTGGACTTTTTTGGCCAAGTTTTCTTCGTTTGCTGTTGGTGTATGGTACGCGAATTCTTTCAAGGGTATTATTTGTTACATTCTTCTTTTGTTCAATGTTTCACTGCGTTTTCATCGAATTCCTTTGCAACATCCTGGCAATAATAATCTTTTCGCGAGAGGAATTCCGGCAAAAAGCCGTCCGAAGCTGTTACGGAAGCGTACCAGCCGAGCCGTAGGAAGAAATACCAAGGGCCCGGTAGAGGAGTGAACGGTAATTAATAGAAGGTCACGTAGCTCCGTTAGATGGGCCGCGCATCTCGACTTATATAGCGGCCGGTGCGTCCGGCTCGCCTTTATTTAGCGAGCGACGTTTTCTTGCGACTCCATGCTGTTGCGTTCGACAATCGACTGTTTTTTAGGGCCCGCGCTATGTGAGAATTATGGAAATACATTATTGTGAGCCTTTACGCCTTTTATGGAACGCTTCCGTAATGTTTAATGCATTGTACGTATAATGTTTGTCGGACGTGCGTCTGTCGGTTGTGTTGTTTTTTTTCATTGCTTTCGTTTAAATTGATTTAATTGGAAGTTTCAACCTTTTTTTATTATTGGGACATTTAAATTTGTTATGCAAAGTTATTTAATTCGCGTATTAATAACAAAAGTATATTTAACGTTATTATCGTATTTCAAATTATAAAACGAAACTGATTCTTATTCCATATCTTTAAAAAAACAAACATTTTTATCTAATGAACATTTATTTGGTTTGTTCGTTGAATACACCTGAAACGAGAAATTCTTGCAAATACTCACTTAGGCGCTGATAAATTCTGCCTACAATGTACCAGCACTATCGATAAAGATACATAATCCGAGGGTAAGTGTCGAGTATCGACAGTCGATAACTTCGGTGCCGTTACGCCGCTAATTAGTGATGTTACGTGTCCCGATTGACGATAACACGTCTATCGGGAATGTGATTTATTAAGTACACGCAATGGGCTCTGTTATATCACTTTTATTTATAGTTCCTAATGTCTCTACTTGATGGATTGACGCGCTGCTGAGTGGGTGATTGGATGGACGTGCTTCGGACGTATTTAACTTTGCCTGATGTTAATTACATGCCTACTGTTGTGTAGAATTTGATCTTGTTTCACACGTAGTTTTTGTTTTCTTGCTTAATGCCTTAAAGGTTTGCATCGAGATATTTGTGTCACCTTGTGATTGCAGGTAATTAACATTTCAAATTAAAGCCAAATTTTATCATCAGCAAAGTCTGAGATCGTACGGAATGCACTTACTGCAATCACCCATCTCGAATTCCTGAGATAGGAATCATAACCTCCGAGAGCTAACACGACAGCTATTAACTGGAAAATTTAAAATTTCATGCACATCGCTATCTAAATAGCGAATTTAAGACGAACATAAATTAGCCGACTAATTTCCATCGGCTATCCGGATAGCAAGCGAATTGTTATCGCTATCGCGATCTGTAATCGGTTCCACGCGATGGGTGTTGACACCAGGTAGCGGGTACGGCGGTTATTTAAGGAATTTCTGAGATAATACATTATCTTGATACATTTTGTAAGTCTGTAAGCGTTTACGGGCAACAGACTGTTACGCGTTGATGAATGATAGCGCTAAGGGCGGCCACGAGCCTTGCTTGCAGTTTTTAACGGGTCTTTGCGTTTATTAACGTTAACTTTACTTTTTAATCGAATTCTTGTGTTTATTACGTATTAATGAACAGGAAATTTTGTATTTAATTTGATTTTCGGAATATTTGAGAGATTAAAACTTTATTAATAATCCAAATGTTCGGTTTCTATAGGTTCTATCGGATTTGTCGATATTAGTATATGTTCTAATTTCGTATTTCGTTCTAATATATATTGCTTTTCAAATAGAAATTGGAAATAAATATTTATTGGTTTGAACTGTGTAGGGACCGTTCATTAAGGGCCGCAAAAAGGCTTGTAGTGAATCCAAACGAACCTACACACTTAGCAGAGTTAAACAGTTTATAATAGAGCCTGCAGTAGAGCCTCCGCCGACCTTGCGCGCCGGAAGTTCCGGCAGCTACCCGCGCGTAGCGCGTATCAGAACACTTGATTATATTTCTATTGTTGTTGTTGAATTTTAATTTAACATTGACACTTTCGGTTGTAGGTTTGTTTGTTCGAATGTTATACATGTTCGAATTTAGATTAATATTTGAATAAATTAATAAACGAATAGAGTCAATTTCAATTATATATTCGTTGAAACTTGTTCTATTGTGAACAACTAGTTTTGTAGGTATTTTTAAAAGGAACTAACTATCGTGCAAGCCCAGAGTTCGTTTCGAGCGGCACAGGTTCTGTCTAAGGAAAATACAATAACACATCTAATACATCTGCATCGTAATAAAAGAAAACCAGTCTTTAAAGCTCAAATTCCGAACGCAACAATTGCTAAGTCAAATTACTTAATATTATCATCTTCGACTACGACTTACTATTATAATTTTAAGTAAAAGTAGAAAAGTAGCCGTTTTTTTGTCTGAAAATCACCGAAGAAGAACGTTCAGGTGTTGGTTTTAATTTTTTTTGTCTCAGCTTCCGAGAATATTTCGTAATAACATTTCTTACAGTCCTCTCTTCGAGACAATGTCTATTTTTTAAGCTTTTGTCTCGAAACAAGAAAGGTTTTCATTTTTTTTGCACTGAAATGGTGAATAGGGTTAATTTTTAAGTGTAATTTCAACGGTGATAATTAACACAAAAATTACAATAAGTGCCAATTTTCCTGATCTGAATAGCAAACAAAACACCACCAACTGTTTTGCAGCCGAAGTATCCTTCATCTAACTGACCAACTAATAAATAGTAAGAGATAACTAACTTACTAAAGACTGTAATCAATCCAAGACAGGATCGAAATTATTCGTAGATCGACTGCAAATGTTGCTCCTCCTGAGAACTAAGTTCAAACGAACACAGCTGTTATAAGACAGAAATAGAAATGTTCTACTAAATTTCGTCGACGAACCGCAAAGTCCAGTTTTAAGTGTCGCAAAACAAATTCCCCGAGCACCAGTCTGGACTATTCCGTCAACCGCCGCACGCTCCACAAACAGCCATACGTGATCCTTACGACCGTCTGTTTGTTCGCATGTACAACGCCCTAAAGGGTTCCGCGCACAAACACGTCTGTTTATTAACAAAATAAACCCCTTTTTAACACCTCCGCTTTGTGTGTAAGACGTATGTATGGAGAGAGGATGTTTGCGTTAACTCCGCGCGGTTGAAGTATGGACGTGTTTTATTAATGTCCTGTGATGATTCGACATCCTTTTGTTAGTAAATAAAGAAAATAAGAGTACATTGTTATCGGTTTGTTAGTTAAATGTTATTATTAAGTATAGGTCTTGTTAAGATGAATCGAATCGTTAAGTACCTGTTACTCTTACCCCGCATTCAAAGACACTTGCTAATAAACCGTCTGTATATATTTGTAAGACTAAGTTATGATCAAACGAATCTGAATGCGTCCATTTGCTAACTACATGCTCCATACTAAACTACAATATGTATACATATATGATCCATATAAGACCCTTTCTTTTTTATAGTAGTGCTGAGAGATTTTTCCCCCGGCGTTTTTCTCCTATAGCCTGAGAACCCGAAGACGTTGAAAGCCGATGGTCACTGTCTAAAGAAAATAAATGTGACGTTCATTATGTGTATATTTGTGTACCTTATAATGAATAAAAACATTTGATTTTACTACCATATATGTTAAGTAAGATAACTTAAGATAAGTTATCCATATGCCTCTTTCCCGCGAATAGAGATTCGTCCTTGACGACATCGGAGTAATAGGTCCGCTACCTCGCCGTTACTGGTTAAAGGTTTCTACGCACTACAGTTCAAGTGAAATAATGGGTGATTGCACTGAATAACCGATTCTCACTCATTAACGCAAAATAACAAGTAGGTATACAAAAGCATAGTCCAAATAAAACAACTGATTTAGTTTTCTCTCAGCGTCCTATGTAAAATAGACAAATATTATATAAAGCATACCACCATGCGAATCGACATCGTAAAAAAACCTCAATATCAATGTAGGTATTTAATATTTATTTATCAAAAAATAACTGGTTACTTATAAAATTGACACACAATACAGTTAGAAAATCGAAGATTGAACTGCTGTAATAAATCTATGTTTGTTTCCCATAACAATTGGAGGCTAAGCCACAGTGCGCGTAGTAACCTTGCGCGCTGGCCAGTCACGAGCGCAGTGAAATGCGCTTTCCATTCGCACCTGCACTCTGACACCGCAGGTGCTGAGAGAAAAGCGCCTTTGTCGAAGATCCCACTGGTTTTGACAAAAATCTATCTAGTTGGTCATGCGAACCACGATCAATTTTACTTGTAAGCGGAATACCGTTTTTGTGATAGAGCTCTTTATAATTTAGTGATTGGAGTATCTACGACACCAGTTATGGTTTTGTAACAGCCTTCGTGTTCTATGGATGTTTTGAGTTAAGTATACTATTACTAATAATGTATGTATGTTATAACAATACAACGATCTTATGACCGGTCTATTTGGCACATCTGTGCGCACAGTAAATAATGAACTTTTTACAAGTTGTCAGTGACCTAACCCTCGCTAAATCGAGCAGAAGACGTCGATTCTTGCTACTGCTTAAAGCTTGGTCATTGTTGTCAAAAGCACACCAAAGAATTTTGTCTATTACATAACCATAAATTTACTCCAAAATTACATACGTATAATGTACGTGCCGAAACGCATGTCCGATTGGATCTTTCCATAATACGGCGTGGACCACACAACTAGATATCTCTGATGACATGCAAGCATATATGGATAAAGGGTGAGCCTATTGACCTAAGATCCTCATTAGCTGAACGTGCGTCACAGTTGCACAACGGATAATCAAGAAAATATCGTCCATCGGCTAATTAAAGGAAAACAGAAAATATCAACGTACTTGGCACAGACACTTCCGGAAAACAGCTAACGACTTTATTGTTTCTATTCAACATGAGCAAAACATAAACAGCAGTAAAACAGAATTATTAGTTCGATGGGAGGAACTTTCGAATGTTTAGGTGTAAACACAAAGATTCTTTGGAGATATCTAGTCTTGGTACAAACGGGTGGTAGATTAATATCCATCTATTATGTCAAGTATGGTTATAGATGTTCTAGTCTAAAAAAACATGCTCCTCTAAAGTCTTTTTTACCCACACATACAACCTTTTGTAAGTCAATAATATTTCGGTAAAAAGTACAAATGACGCCAACTGCCTGTTTTGTTGGCCAACCAGTGCATAAATAAGTTGACAAGTCACACAATTCGTGCATTCGGTATATACATTTCTGAACTTGGCAGATCGTCCTATTAGTTGACCAATGAGTTCTGGGACGAGACTCTAGTTCAAAAAGAAAAATAGCGTACACATACTAATAAAGTGTTGTTAGAAATATACGCGCATATTAAACTAATTTTCTTTAGTGGAGGGGCGTGCATTTTTAGACTGGAAGATCTTTACATATCTATTATTATTTAATTGTATTTGAATCTTGCAACTTTAAGATTAAATAAATCCGAACGCGCACTGGCCAGAATAAATACGCCACAAACAACATTTTCCTTTAAACTTCTGCCTGTTTGTACAGAATTTGTTTTATGTTTACTGCATGACTTACCTGGCTTAGCTGAAAGCGTTCGAGCCGCCTTTGTTGGATTCATTTGTGGGCTGAAGAAACAAACAGAATTTCTGCTAAGCCAACACTGCGCACGCTAAATACAAAATCCAACATGCTTTCAAATAAACCATAGGGTCCTCCACAATACCTGAATACTGGATTTGCGGTGGTGTAAACACGGCTTACGTTCAAAAACATATTGTATGGTACAAGGCGAGTGCTCAGGCGTTTATATTTTTTTTCAGTTTATCAATATCAACCATTAATAAATATTCATAAATATTTAACAGTATTATTACGTATCTTTACGTTGTTTTACATCGTTAAAATCAACAATCGTTTGCAGATATTTCATTAAAAAGAGTTCTATCGAAAGAATCTAAAACGTCAAATGTTTGATTCTTTTGTTGCACAAGGTACATTTATACTCAACTAAATCAGAAATAGCTGCCGTTAAGCGGAAAGATGCCCCTTCAGACCCATGCCGTATTCAAAGGCTTCTAGGAAATCGCTTTCAACTTATGCCATTAGTCGTGAAGAGACAAATAGACGTGCAAGCATGCCCAGGCGAGTGCTAAAGTAAATTTAACAAAAGTTAGAGCTTAGTCTACTGTTTACACGGCGTACTTCGCGCGGAATGGCTTGTCCAACACTAAGATTTAGTGTTTTTATTGTGTTTCTAGTCACACACAGATATGGAGTTGCAACGCTTCATGTAGCATCTTCTGATTGTGTTCTTAAAATTAAATGTATCGACTCTTGCATATTATTTAGGGTAATAAGGATTTAAATACCTACCAACAGTCCGAAGCAATAAATTAGATCTATGTGGATACATTAAAGATTAGCTAGATCACTCTCTAGCAAGGTCTATCTATGTAACTTCTAGTTTATTCACAACCAGTTTGGGATAAAAATATATAGTGGTATTGATGGAAAATATTTTATCCTCCATAAAAATAGCAATAGAGGAGGGCATGAATTTGATATAAGATAATCTTTGAACTGTAAATGTTTTGTTTTTTAATATGATGCAAAACAGACGCCGGCGAAGAATAATGCTAAAAAATACGCGTTCGTAAGGACAAAGAAACCCGCATTTTGTTATGTTTTTGCAATGGTTGTACCCGGATCAAACTAGGTATAAAAAGTGCCCATATTAAAAATTATTATAGGAATATGCCCCGCTGTTAAGATAATCGAGACACATTCAATTCTCCAGACAAAAAGAACCAATATCGTTAACAGAAATTAACTGATATTGAAATAATGAATGGCATTTGGCAATTTTATAAATGAACACGCACCTAAAGGAAATTACTTGTTTTAAAAATTAGTGTTAGTAGAATTCAATTATATATTTTTGGCACGCCATAGGAGTTTAACCGTGGATTTGAGCATTTTAATACACCATCTAATATTAGTCAAAAATAAATTAGTGCGTTAAGTAACTACTAAATATTTCGGATTTTCCTAGCTGGTTAAAACGGTTAGTCTTTTGTTAGACAACTTAACTCTTTAGAATGAAAGTGAGTTATTTGGTTAGAGATAAAATAATGACAGTTGTTTATTCCGGGTTGATGGTTTAACGAATAGATATTTTGAAAATATATCGCGCACAGTTAGACAGGTACCCAACTTCCGTTGAAACATACTAATATTTTTGTTTCAGTCTACTAAATAGGAAATGTCGTGGATCGATGGGACTGTGTAATTACTGACTTGTAGGGGCTGAACACAAATAGGGCTTCGGTTCTTATATGGCGAATAATAACAACATTACTTGTACTGAGACGCGGATGGCGCGGTAACCGAGACGCACAAACCGACATACGAAGTGCATGTTTCTTTTGATTTGCCAGCCAGGGCTTAGTACCACAAGTAAGGTCATTGTTCTAACTTACAAATTGACTACTTATTTTAGCTCACTTTCGCAAATTTAAAACAAATATTCGTGGATGTCTAGAGGTATATACATACCTAATACCTATATGTTAGGTCAATAAAAACAATTAACGAATATTCAAATAATACAACATACAAGGGCACGGGCTACACCTATGTCTGCCTTATAACAGCAGTGTTCTTGCTGTTGTGTTGTGGTTTGAAGGGTGTGGTCATGGAGACATACTTAACCGAGGCGTTCCAACTTAGTCCTCAGGGGTAGCAACGCAACGCGGTCGACCTAAGAAAGAACTTCCATCCTGTACTGGGTTGATTACGGATCCATGGGCGGCAGTGACCACTTACCATCAGGTGGACTGCATGCATGTTGCTTAGTCATGAACAAAGTAAGTTTTAACCTACACTTAGCAGCTAAGCCGTGGACGTCGCCGGGTTTCAGTGACGGTTTGGATCTTGGTGGCTATGGACTGCAGTGCCCACTAAACAAAAAGCTCACGAGCTCGTTTTATCTTACTATGTCAAAATGTGTAAGGTAAAGGATACTATTAACCGATCATTCGCCTGCATTTTTGTTTATTGAAACCAGAAGAATATAAAACAAGGTGTAAGTGTGTAAGTCTCTTTTAAAATGTTACAGGTACAAAGAAATGAATAAATTAATATATTAACTACAGACTATTTGAAAGACAGTTCACAGCCTGCGAAACTGTGAACAATATTTTATAAACACGATCCTTTTTGTTTTGATCGATTTAAGTGGAACGAATTAGGAGAATTCATTTACCTTAAGAACACAATACCAAATATATTATAATTTAAATTCGAAACAATTCCTCGACCGTTGAAAATAAATTACGTCGATCTGAATATAAAAACCCACTTTTCGGAAAATAAAAATTCTCCAACGACTCCTAGATTAGTTCTGCTGCCGATAAAGTTTGGGAGTGATAAATAATGTAGTGTTCTCTTTATATCCAAAACTGGATTTTGATTAGAAAATGCTGTTAATGGTGCCATAAATAACAATTCCATCAGGGTTCGGATAAATCACTGACACTCATTTAAGTTGATAGGTCGTTTTAATTAAGAATTAATCTCTCAAAATTCCCAAATATAATATCATCCGCTTAACCGTTAATTTGTAACCTGTAAACAGTTATAATTAATTATTCTATTTTGTATTGTGATCTCTTTAAGAATAATCAATTTGCTAACCTGTCTTGATTTATCCGAAACTCTTTGGGAACAAAGATGACATACTACCGTCCAAATACTAAGCTTATGTTATGGATGCCTTTGTGTATTTCATCTCAATTAACTTAAATTTATTTATTATAAATAAACTTAAACTAAAGCTATGTTACTGTCGCCGTTGAAGTGAAAATCTTATGTTACTGTACCGTGTCAGATTGTATGTAAAAGGTATTTAATTATAGTAATCAATAGACCCAATAAACCGACCAATAAGTTATAAACACAAATTTGTTGCTGCGAGCGTTGCTGTGAGGCGTACTTGTGCGCCATATTTCATAGTTAATATTTATTGAATGCCGGCTCGTACTGTACCAACTCTACGATATAAACAAAGACATTATAAGACATAGACCGACAATATGCTTGCCCGCTACGTTTCCCCTCGAACCACGCATCGGCTGCATGCCCTCTGTTTTCAAATCGGTGCCAGACGTCTTTTTAGTGTACAATCGGCTAGCGAACGGGAAACATTAATAAGAATTATGAAAATGCAAAGCTAAAGCAAAAGTGAGTGCTATTTTAATGTATTTATTGATTAATTAAAATAAGTTTTTTACTACAATGTTAAGTAAAAGAAAGGGAAGCAACTATATAAAGTGTAGGTGTGAACAAACGAAGCAAAGGCGTAATTACGCAGGCGAGAATAGAAGACGAAATTGACTATTTTCATTGGTAAATTAATTGTCTATTTCACTCAATCCCCCAAAAAATAGTTTGAAGCGGATTTCTTACGAAAGTATTGTATTGTCGGTCTATCTCTTATAATGTCTTTGGATATAAACTTGTTGCAGCGGCGAACGGGCCAGATCGTTATCGGTATGTCGAAATATTTGTAAACGGTATCGATAGTCTAATCGATTCCAGCGATCGATAATCGACTCGCGGCCGGCAACGATCCTCATCATCAGATAGCTCAATTCACCGAGTCGTACCTCTTGATCTCTATTAATAAGACAATAAGATTGAAAATTGATCATTCACGAGCCTTCGTCAGATGCAACTGCAATTTGTTGTAACCCACGAAGTCGCGTTTTATAATCTTTATAAATAAGAAAATAAGGTTGAAAATTTATTAAAGTTAAGTCTTCATGAGATACAATTTCGAAGAGCGCTTAATTCGATCGTAATTGTGTTCTCGATTCGGCGACCGTTGGAAACTTCGTTTGTTTAAACATTTATGGGAGATAGTTAAAGATATAATCTATGATGAATAAGTTCTCTTTGAATTTTTTCCTGGTGATATTTAAACACTTCACCTATATATTTTTACATATCTCTTTGATGTTTATCGCAATACTAATCATATACAAACCTTAAAAAAAATACAATTTATTTCTTCAATCTAAATTTAAATTGCTATTTTTTTCTATTTGAATATCTTATTTTACAGTTGTGCAGATATTTTAGAGCATACAAAAAACTTCCTACAACGGTTATTGGACAGCCGAATACGTAATTAATTCCTATCAGATATTTATCTTAAAATCGCAAAGTCAGTCACGGGGTTATGGGAGAGTTATAATTGTTCTCATAAAATCAAAAAAATTGATGTTTTATTTCTTCTAATTATCTGTTTTTATTTGGTAGAAAGGTTAAGGGTTTTTTTTGCAAACAGGAAATGCACTTATTTTCTAAGTCAAAATAAAAAATTGTGCTTGAATAAAACGAGTATTAAAAAAAAATCGAACTTTTGAAAAAACCCTGCATTAATATGACAAATTCTAACAAAAAGACAACGATAAATATGTAGAAATAAACGTTTAAAAAAGTAAACCTATAGCACTTAATTAATGTATTTGATGACTAAAATCACAAACGGGAACACGGTCGAAGTTCGATAACACCGAAACCAACTCGACATCGGTGGTAATGATCCCTGACAATGAGATCCTCAAATATAGGGGGATCCGGTTGCGATATGTGAAGAAAGATCAAAAGAGAGAAAAAAAGAAAGGGCACACAAGCTATACATATTTGGTACAGGACCCGAAGACGCCCGAAGGACATACCTACTGACAAGAACGTGGCTAGTGCTGTCCGTTTAACCGCCTATCGATATGCTTTTGGCCGTGCGTTGGATTGTGCGTGGATAGCGGTATAGCTAGGAATTTTTATTAGTATAATAAAACGGTGTCGCGTTACGCCGCGAACGTGTTTCAGCCGGCTTGCCTTTCGAAGGTCGCAAATGTATCGTTCACTGTTACGTAGGGCTTCTAATTTGTGTCCTGCTGATGTGAGTTGCTCAGCCCTGATTTCGGCACATTGAGAGGAAATCCCAGACCATTTAAAATTGTCATTTATTTGTGAATGAAGCATTTTACAAGGAATCACTGAACTACTGTCTCCCCAGTATAGTCTAGGTCTATTGTAGAGTATTCTTAGGTTCTAGGACTTAAAAGTTTTTCAATCATCGTACCTGACCCGCATTAGATATTATAGATATAAATATACATATTGTTTTAGTTCAAATAGATGAATACATAAGTGAAATGTAATGTTTGTCGCCAAAGTATTTATATTAATACCAATTTCCTCAAAATAATATGTGCTTGTAAACTCTTAAGGGCATTGTATTCAAATGAAAGACGTGTTCAGAACATTGAATCTTCCGTTTGAAATGCCATCAAAATAATAGAGACATGACTTGCGTATCAATTAAGTTGTGTTTATTCGTCTTTTTATTATAAGCTTTAGTATTTACTATTATAATAACGATATTTGAACCTAGTATCGTATGTTGAACAAATTTGGCACACTGATATGACATCCATAGATAGTACATATTTATAAAATATATATTTTCAAGTAATGCTTCTTAAGCCTCCTTGGATAGATTCTAATCTTTGAGCAGCGGATACATACGAAGCTACCACTCCACACAACAAGACATTAACACCTTTAAAATAGTTTCATTCGCGCTATAATTTCTCGATACCGTTTTCGTTAGCGAAGTAATTTGCGTCTTCAGTTGACAAAGTAGAATTTTGCGTGTTTACACGCCGGTGCTATTAGACGTCTTACTGTGATGACGTCACCGATCAACCGTCCGTAGCCCTAAACCGTTCGAATTCACTCACAATAACATTTAACGGTTATACCAGTTTATGGCAAACTGTGTAAATTTCCTCTTATTTGTGTCCGCTACTAAGTGGGTCAGTATAGTTTTTGCTGCGACAGGTTTTCCATAGAGAAGACAGTTTGTTTTGAAAAAGGAACGCCGGAACCGTTGCGTGGATCTAGACATTCGTTATGGTAATTTGCGATTCATCGACGTTTTTGCCTTTTAATTAGCACTACGGTTACAACACTAACCATACCTGCGATCAACGTGTTTTTGAGTCTTCTGATGCTATGCAATGTTACTGACTTATGTTAAAATTTTTATAAAATCAAACTGTATACCTTGTTTTTTTTTATTTTGTGTAAAATACTTTCTTCACTAAATATATTTAAATAAAACTAATATAAGTCATTTAAAAAATAGTTTGCAACCATATTTTATATCAAAAAACGTGATCTGGTGTGGTGTAACAACGGGATTTTTCATTTAATTAAAAGAAAAAAATAAAAACTGTCGTTTGTTAGTCTGACCATAAATAAATAGATTGTTAAGGAATTCAGATACTTTAACATAAGGCTTTTTCGGGCAATTTTAAGTCATTTATCGCTATGAAATAAGCTATCCTATATGTGAAAGACGCAATCGGAAATTAGTATATTATAAATTGGATATCGACAACAAGAATATTTTTATCATATTATGTGCGAACAGAGTTGACGCACAGCGACCTCTGCAATTTGCACCAATGCCGTCCCGAAACCCCTTGACCCGCACGCAAAAAGTGGTAAAGCCAAAACGATCCATCAGCGAATGTCGCCAAATTCACCAGAGCGGCGTGGCCATAAAAGTCGACGATGATTATCGGTAATTAACCGTCGAGTATGATATCGACAAAAAAGCAGATTTCCGCGTCGTATCGAGAACGTATCGAGTTACCCTTGCACTCTGTAAGGGAGCCGGTCGCCCTTACCGATTCCGTAAAAATCGATGCAGTTGTTTTTTGCCGTGCGGTTACTTCGCGACGGTCACCGCATAATCGCTCGTGAATATGTATGCACGTATGATTTTATACGCGACTCTCAGCTTGAAGATGTCAACTTTTTTTCGGACCGTACTGTTATGAATTTTTATGCTCATCTTTCCTAGTACACCAGGACGCTACTTTATGTATGGAAGTTGTCGCTATTGGGATGTAAATAAGATCGTTGATTCGATTTTTTTTTAAAACAATGTATGTAGGTATATTATAATGACCTAGTTATAACACCCGTAATGATCAACTCAAAGCTTTGACTCTAACTCTGATATCCGTATGTTAAATTAATTCTACACCACGAAATCTTGTTTATGTTAAAAAATATCGCGTATGACACTTTTACACGAGGATTACACATACGTACATACACAAACACTATTTTATTAACAAGCAATAAATTACTAACTTATGAACAACAAATTTTCTTTACCACATGTGGGCGTGCGTTAATCTTTATTGATGTGAAGCATGAATATGTTATTAACTGTATTACATTTAACATACATTTAAATAATTATGAGCCGCTTACTACATTACATTATTCTTGTAATAGATATTTTCCTTGTAAATTATAGGTTATGCGTTTTATACGACCCACTTGTTTTGGAGTGGTTTGTTTTGAAGCGGTCTCTGGACATCTGTGCTCAAATCAATATTTAAATCCTTCACATAAGGATTATGTGACATAATTATATACAAGGACAGGAATTATAAGTATATTCGGTACAATTCTATATTTCAAATAAGTGAATAATAATAATCGTTACTATTTCAGTACCATGTATTATCTATAGCTATAGCTGCAATAAAGACTTCAAAAACATCTTTGATGCCATCGTACGGGACGACGTAGAACCGGTAACAATATCCTGGTAAACTGACACATACAGCAAGACGACATGTATCATTTGATATGTACAATAAAAATCAAACAAGTGTCCTTATTAATTATGTCATTCATAAAGTATTGTCTCGCTCGTCCGCCATTTTTTGCAACGGCGGCGAAGCACGTGCGCTTGCGCAGGTGGATGAGAAAAGTATGTGGGTTAGGGCGTATGCACATCGCGTTAAACGGTTAAAGTTGAAATTTAATGTATACGTTATAAATCTGTAAGTGATTGCTGTCTGTACATGGAAGATATCTAAA
>DWNJ01000039.1:0-22227 GCA_018250275.1 Udranomia eurus | reverse complement strand
CGCAGCGTACGCGATATAAGAAGATTTTTTTTGTATTTTTTTCACACTTTGGGTTATATTATTGAAGTTTCCCTAACGTTTTTGCGTAACGTTTCTATAGCCTATGTTCATCAGGGATAATGTAGGATTCTGATGATATAAACTTTTTCAAATCGGTCCAGTAGTTTCGGAGCCTATCACTACCAAACCTTTCTTCTTTATAATAATAGTATAGATAATATAGACCATGACACCATAAACCAATAAGCCGTATTTAAGATTTATTTGTATATGAGACAATCTCATGATATGGCTGTAGCTTAGCAGTTAGTTGTGTTGCCATCTTGATCGAATAGCCCTCGACCGTTAGGTGTGACGGAGGCATAAACAAAACAACTCTATTTCTCACTTAACCAAGCATAAAGAATACTTTATTACGATGACACCACAGACAAATAAACCTCATGTCTATTCTGTACTTAACTCCCTACGTCATAACAGACTCGCCGTTAAGTAAACTTCTGTACTCCAATTCAAGTCCAGTTAAGCAAATTCAATTATAGAACCGCGCGCTGGACCACGGGCGGTCGTAATAGTGAATTAAAGAGAAATAATTTATAACCGCTAGTCGAGACCACATGCCAGTGATTAGTGCAGAATATAGATTAATATTTGTATGTGAAAAGCGGTCGAGACTGCTGAAAATACATGGCGATTGGGACGCACATCTATATCTATTCATCAGACACAGAGCCTACCGAAAGTAGATTTAGCCTTATTTAACTCCTAATAAAAGTAAAAACCTATAAATAATCTTCATTGACTTTCAAATACTGATGACTAAAATGCAAATCCGAATTATCTGTACAAAGTTAATCATCATATTCATTCTGTTCATATACATATATTTTACACTATTTTTTGTGCAAAAATATTACATAATATTATTAATAGTTAAAATTGGTATTAAACCAAAAAAGGAAGCTCAAATAGATTCATACACGATACACGAGAGACGCAAGAAGGCAAGCACGAAAGCCTACAACCACACGATTGCTATCGGATTAACCCTATCGCTGCGGCGATATTAAAAATGCCCCCGGCATCGTATCAGATCGACAGCGCCATTTAAAGTAGCGGAAAAAGAGATAAAAAAACAACCGAATACCAATCTAAAGGTAAGCATAATCTGTTGCGATAAGCCGCGGTCGGCAGGAACAAAACGCTGCGAATAAAAAAGGTGGATAAAATAAGAGCGCTCGGGTGTCTCGAACGGTGCTCCCGCAGCCGCAGGGTTATCATCTGATGGCAACATGCGTATTGAACAAGTTTATTTAGGCATTGAAACAAAAAAACGGTGCTTGAGCCTGGCAATCTCAAATTCTCAAATCTGAAATTAGAATCAAATATCCGATCCAATGAAGAATAGAAGATGTTTGTATACGTTTGCACGGGGTATTTTTATTTCAAATACAAATAGTTAAATAAAGCGACTCTATCAAAAAATATATGTGAGATTTCTATTAGTAGTGTTGAATGTTTACGGCAATACTACATAAAATATTTATTTAACAGAACGAAATGCGTCGATATCGCGACTATTTTCACCTAGATTCAAAGTTAGGCAGGAGTCTAAAGTTCATTTAGAAAGAACGAACGAAGAAAATACATTTCACCGACATAATGCAGACATACATATATAAACATAAATGGTAATGGTTATTATATCAGTAAATAAATGAGAAAAAGCCATAAATAAATAAAAAACAAAGCAAAAATTGACGTACGGTTGTACACGTACACGGCGTCCGATTGAAACAAAACATCTTCCATTTAAATCAAAGTAAATAAATTTAAAGACAGTAAGTAACTCCCGATAAACTTGTACCTTCTATCTACGATTAACCTACATATACGCATGAGTAAAATTAGTAAACATGTTGTGGACCAAACGGTCCTTAACGAGCAAACGATTTAACAAAGGAATCGGTACGTGGAAAGTTGCAAAAGTTTCCGACCTTAAAAAGTAGGATAGGATATTTTCAAACACAAATATGAAACAGGCAGCCCTAGGTGTTGGATTGCGATTAAGACCTAGTCTCTGGTCGGTAATAAGCGCTTAGCATCCTTTTACAAGCCACATGTTGCTCCGGAGCTTGTGGGTGCTTGTTTTTTCTGTTATTAAAAGTATGTACAAAAATACTATAATTTTCATTGTACTAGTGGTGCGTAACGTGTCCGTTTATGTGGTCAACGCAGCCCACGGAGATTCAAGTTGAAACAAGTCTTGAAACAAAGTGGAGTGATGTGTATCACTCTTGTTCAGACATTCTACAATTACATTTTTTTAAACATAACTTTATTTGTAAACAAAAACACACACACAGCCTATTTACACTATATATTGATAACCGACATTTCCTATCCATCATCATGTCTATGCGATGTTTTTTTGTACTTGAAATTGTTTAGCTAAGCAGTCATCTTTATTAGCGCATAATAGCAGTGACAAAAAGAAACGGGATTTATAAAATGTCAATTAAAACTCTTATTAAAATAAATCGTTCAATCAATATTTAATAGCATGTAATCATTGACAGCTCTGATAAATAGAATCCATAAGATACTTTCAATTCACATTCTCAAAGTATATTAAATTAAAAAATCCAATCAGAACCAAACTAATTACTTCCCTTCAAGTAGGTATATAATTTGAAAAGTAATGAGTAATCGTCGTAGGATTCAATATTCATATTTGTCGGTATGTGAGTTGATGTGGTTTGGCTCCATTGCTTTACTGGATCCGTTACGAGAAAACCCAAAATGTTTACTGGCTAAAAACAATTCCAGAGACTGTTTAGTGGTCTAAAGAAACAACCATAAAAACTAAAATCACTTTTTAACTGACTAGAAGACACCGGTACCTTCTAGGTGAAAGACTTGTTCGAATGTACATTGAACTATTAAAATGATTTACAAAAAAAATCAACATAACAAATGCCCCAAAATTGGTGTTAAGTAAACGAATTTAAATATAACTTTTGGTTACTATGAAGGTTACTATGAATTTTGTTTTAATGAGTCATAGCAACTAAAATGAATTGTGATGAACATAGGTAACTCTGTCATATGCGCACAATGGAAACCAACATGGTACCGATGCCCATCAATCAAAAGACAGTGCCGGCACACTTTACCAATGGTTTTTTTAACATTTTCATTATCATAATAATGTGGTTGATTAATTTTAGTATGCCTTGACCCTTATGTTCAATGAATTAAGAACTACAGTTGATTAAGTCCGATCTATGGAGATGAATGTATTAGCCATATAAGAAGTAGATACCTGTAATTGTTTATATGTAATGGTCTCGGATGGCTATCGAATTAAAAAATAATCTCATTTCTTCACACTTCCGACCGGTACATTTTTTGCGGCTGCAGCTTATATTTTTTTGCTAAGTGTAAGTGTTGATCGCGAACAAAACTTAATTAATACATAAACTGTCTTATAGACTAGCTCATTTTTATTAACACGTTGTTAATGTAAAATAAATTATACAGCGTGTATTGTGACATCATTATACTAATACAAATATTTTATATATATTAAAATGTAACTTACGAGACCAGCATTTTAGTTGTGATCACTTACCTGAAAAAGACAACATTGAAATGTTAGTTATGAGCCAAACATTGTTTAAAAACTATATAAATACTTAAAATAGGTACTGTAACTGACTTTGAAAGAGTCTCTCTCCCAGTCTATTCGTCCTGGAACATACTCAAGGTGTGTTGTACTTCATAAGGTCAGAAGTATACACATTAGTCTACGTCTTAACTCAAATAGAATTTCCATGCTGTTTGTTTGGCATGTATATATTTGTTTGTTTGTTATTATTCAGCCATCTTTCCTATAAAGTTCTTTTAAAAAACCATTAGTTGATGATATTACTTTAACTACAATAATATCAAAAACATAGTGTCACTCAATCAAAATACCAATTGGGGCTTTTCTGCTTGTTTACTTGTCTTGTATAGGCGAGTAGACTCTAACAGCGTTTAGACCCCGATCAAACCAAACTGAATATTACAAAACACTTTCACCCACAAGGCTTGTTACGTTTCAATATAAAATACAGTTTGTAAAGATATAATCAGGCGTTGGCGACTCTATCACAAACTGATGCCATCTAGTTAGCTGGATTAGAACCGTTATGTTATTATCGAGGAAAGATATTATCGCAAACAACTGTAAAAAATTCCTCCCTCCCAAAATTTCAATATTAAATTATATATACTTTTTCCGCCCGTCCATCGTTCCGATGAAGTAGGTTATTCTCACAGCCACCGTTCCTCTGGATAAGTCGAAACCTTTGTCCTCAAATAGGAAAATATCATGTAATTAAAATATTACTTCTATTTTGTTTATGCAATAACAACATTTCAAAATTTTTAAAATACACGTTTTTGGATGTTCAAGTACTATTTTAAATGTTGTTTTCTCTATTACTATAGTGATAAACTATATTACTATACTTACTTAAATAAATGCCAAAAAAAGGAATTTAAATTTTAAAATGTTACAGTTTCGTATAGACTGGCGCTAACTAATTTGTCCCTCACTACATATCAACACTAATAAGTCTTTCGTGTTTGCGTAAAAGACTGAGGTGGTAGAACTTTTTACGGTTCGACTCCGGAGGCACCGCCGCCACACCTATTTCTGCCTTATAAACAGCAGTTTCTTGCTGCTGTGTTCTGGTTTGAACGTTGTGGTCAGGGAGATATATTTAACCGAGGCGTTCCAACTTAGACCTCAGGGGTAGCAATGCATTTGTGGTCGACCTAAGAAAGAACTTCGATTCTGCCTTGGGTTCATTACAGATGTCCATGGGCGGCAGTGACCACTTACCGTCAGGTGGACTGCATGCTCGTTTGCTACATCCCAGGCATAAAAAAAAATGCAGGTCGACATATTTTACACCATATCGTCAGCTGTTAATTTCGTATCGTCTCAGAGTTTTTATTGTTTACTAACGATACAATTTCCGTTCAGCGAGCATACTAGTGTGCGCACTTCGCTTCGTGACTCCGAAGCTGTTCAAGCAGTAAACACGAGTTTGTGTCCCGTCAACATTTGTCATCGCCGGCTCTACGTAATTATGTAATTTATTGTATTATAAAACAAACTTGTACTAACTTTCGTAAATAATTTGTAAAATTTCTCCCTTTGTTTGTTTGAGTCTTGTAATTCTATTTTTATGTCAAAATTTAATTGTGCATTCGTAATTTTTTTGTTCAAACTTGTATTTTATAAACTTAAGTCAGATGAATTCAAATTAGTTAATTCAATGTGGCAGAACCTTTTAAGGTTCGCCCCCGGAGCACCACCGCATCGCACCACCGCCGCACCTATTTCCGCCTAATGAAAGCGGTGTTCTTGTTGCTGTGTTCTGGTTTGAAGGGTGTGGTCAGGGAGCCATACTTAAGTAAGGCGTTCCAAGTTAGTGCTCAGGGATAGCAACGCATCTGTGGTCGACCTTCGATCTTGCCTTGGTTTGATTAGAGATGTCCATGGGCGGCAGTGACTATTTACCATCAGATGGACAGCATGTTCGTTTGCATATATCCCAGTTATAAAAAAATAGTACCTTTAACGACAGCTGTTACAAATCCTATGATAGAGTGATATTGTTACCTGCAAAAGTACGTAAAAGATTCTTAGTACAGCAACATTTGAATTATATTTACACACAGTACAATAAAGTTTAAACAAGTAAAAAGTACACAATGTTGTCATTCTACTACTTTCAACATTAGTTTCTCAGCAAACAACCTGATCCACTATGTTGCTTTATAATTGGACCGTTTGTCGTCTGGTTTACAACTGTTGCGGTCATAGTTCGTTCTATATGCAACAAAATAGGAAATATAACTTGGATAATTCGATGGACAAAGTACATAATATTGCAGATGTCATTGTAAACAAAAACGTAGTAGATTTATAGAATATAATATCGTTATTTAATCTATATTTTTAGTATTTTAAGTGATCATTTTAGTTATTTTAATCAACGTATATGTTATAAGATAATTGTGACAGTTAATAATGAAAGACACTGTTTTGATGTACCTTGTCAATTGTGAATCATAGTGTTTGATATAAAAGGACGGTAGTCCAGTGTACCAGCCCACTTGCTACACAGCCGGAGAGACGTGAACAGCTACGGTACGATTTTATCATAGTATTTTTGCTTTTTAAGTCTTATCCTAAGCAGTTTTATTTTCTTTTCATAGTTCTTTAATCCTATTACCAAACCAGTTTAATAAACCGGTACCATCTGTTTTTATTTAATTATACCGTCAATGTTAAATAAAATATAAATAAGTCACAAGAAGACTTACTTTTATACATTTGCTGATTACATACACAATTAAATAAAATATAATTTTCATTCACATATACTTAAACATCAACGCATAAGTGATGCGGTCCACCTGATGGTAAGTGCTCACGCCTATAGACACCCGAAATCAAGGACAGGATCGAAGTTTCTTATGTCGACCACAGGTGCGTTGCTACCCCTGAGGACGAAGTTGGAACGTCTCGGTTAAGTCTCCCTGACCACACCCTTCAAACCAGCACACAGTAGCAAGAAAACTGCTGTTATAAGGCAGAAATAGGTGTGGCGGTGGTCCCTCCAGAAAACCACGTAATGTTCTACCACCACAAAATTTGTATGGTATTTTTCGTAATTTTCCCATATTCTAACGAAAGACGATCCTATACGTTATTTTTTCGTAAGATTGGGATTTAAAAGATTTTTCTAAATATGAAAACGATTTAATCCAATGTTTAAAACTACGTCCGAATTTTAGAATTTCTAGCTGTTTGGTTATTTAGATGCATTCGTAAGAAATTATTTGTTGCTCCAACTATGATGCCCTAAACTGAAGTGTTCTTAACATGCATTTTATTTACTTTCATAAATTAAATCATTGATGTATATTGCACCGTCGTGGCGTATATCAATGGTCCATTTATTTAAATATTCTTACTCGGTGGTAGAACATTTGTTTCTATGAAAACCAATGTTCTACTACCTTCAAAACATACAGATATCTACTTAGACTTCACAATTTATAATTTATGCTATCATTATTCTGACAAAGTAGACGACCTGAATTTGTATCACTTATTGACTGGCGATAATTATCTACCCGTCCGGTTTGAACTACTTGGTTGGATACTAACGCCACGATAATAATATCATACAGTATTGCAACTCTGCCTAGTCCTTGCAATAGTTACCTACAGCCGTGCATGCGATAGGGCTAACCAACTACAGTATTTTAATTTCTTTCTAGTGTATAGTGTAGTGTATTTCTATAAAATTGTAAATGATTTTTTATATAAATATATTCATTGATTCAATTGTTTCAAATGACGTTCGGATTTATTTATTTATCTCTGTTTGTATTTATTTCAAGCAACCAAAAATGGCACAATATAGACTATCATTTCTTTGTACCATTTTAACTAAGTAATTGTACTTTCAATCAAATATTGACAAATCGCTGCTTACAAAACCACCGTGCGTAAACCATGTGGCACATTCGCGACCATACCGAATGGATACCGAACTCGAGTCGCGTAGGTATAACTCTCGTTTTGACCGTTTGTGT
This sequence comes from Udranomia eurus, assembly GCA_018250275.1. Taxonomy (NCBI): domain Eukaryota; kingdom Metazoa; phylum Arthropoda; class Insecta; order Lepidoptera; family Hesperiidae; genus Udranomia; species Udranomia eurus. The sequence continues at coordinate 14,559 of DWNJ01000039.1, read as the reverse complement.
GGAGTTGGAATACTGTATGTTATTATTACCGCAGTATCGCTGAAATAGGTCTAATATTTTATTAAAGAGTATTCGAAAACCTTCATTACTAGAATCGAGTCCATTCTATTATTCAGTAATGTCTGAATTTCGACCTTGACAGCCTTTTCTTACTTACCGAATTTCAGTTATTAATTGTTAAAGTAAATTATATCAGTGTCTGTAACCCACTTTCGGATAACTAAGTTTCTGTTACCCACTTTTATAGGATATAATAATAAATAAATATAATACACACACACAATATTTTTCAATTAGACTTTCAAAACCACATATTACCAAATATATTGAAGTAAGGTTGTGGACTTTATTTAATTTTTGTTCTCATTCATATCTGGCATTAATGGAGATATTCTTTTTTTTTACATTATTTTTATTTTATTAATCCATTGGTATGGTGTTGGCTCGTTCGAAATACTAAAAGGTCTTCTAAATCTTTTTGGTGCACAATACTTCCATCATTACGCTCATCTTAACCTTAAAGACACACAAATAATCAGCTAACCGATGTTCAAGCGCTGACCCCAATTACATAAATGACGCAAATATTATTCCAAGTCATTGCTAATTTAAATAAAAGATCCCCGCCCAGCTAATACCTGTTGCTGTCACTCGGTTCTGCGGCAAATCAGTAAATTAACAGAAATTTTCATACGAGAGCCCTTTACGTTGGGACGTACAAAATTGTGGGGGCTGCGATAACGCGAATTTGCATAGAAATAACCGTGAAATAATTTCACCAGATATTTATTGCGAAATGCGGTCTTTGCGAGCGTTTTTTGCTTCCTTGCCGAGGTGGGCACACTTACATTTTCTAGGTAAATTACCTCCCTCTTACCTAATTTCGTCTCGCTTGTAGGTTTTTGGTTCGAGTTGGATTTTTCTGTCTAAGTTCTCCCGCTATTGATACCGTGAGTTGGCTAGACGCTAGCTGCTATTTGATACTTCTGTTGGTACCGCAAATTTATCTGTACGCTGCCAGTACATTATCGCTGCTATATTATAAAACCCAAAAATCCATAGAACCGTGTCTCTCCTAAAATAAAGGTGGCTTACCAGTCTACTGCTATCCAGGTCCTCTCCTTGATTGCAAGTTGCAATCATTTGCAAGATCCATGAATACCCATGCATAAACATTTTACTATTAGCGGTCAAGGGTCGATCTTTTGACATTGGTACATTGGTTAGCTTTAGTGATAGGATAGCAACCGCGAAAATCGTTCAGCTTGATGCGAAGAACTTCACTTTTAAGGTGTAAAATGTCTATGATCTGCGTGTTAACTTCATTAAAAGTTATAAACACCCAAGCCAAATCTAGATGACCGCAAAGCAGGTAAGTAAATCACACCGCAAAGTTGGAGGAACTTCCACCTTCACCGTTAATTCGCCAAAAACTAAATCCCTAGGACCTGGGTACTTAATCCGGAACAACAATTTATTACGTTTTTGGCGAAAAGGTCTGAATAATTGAGAGAGAAAAAGATTAATACCGCCTCAGTGGAAAACAAAGGGTATATAGACGATGCAATTTCAACTTAATGGTATTAATTACGCTCTAGATTAAGAGAGTACAAACCGCTCGGCTCTGAACTCACATTTTTATCGTGCGGCTGTTTTAATCTTGTGGTTTTGTTTAAGCGTTATGGGGCTTTATGCGCGTGTCCCTAGTTATTTATTCAGCCTAAAAATTTTCATCTCGAATTTAGAGCCTCACCTTCCAGCTTCCCAAACACAAATTAGACTTTAGGTTTCGACTCCGCACACCACCGCCACACCTATATCTGCCTTATAACAGCACTGTTGCTGGTGTGTTTGAAGGACCTGACTCCCTTGAACTGAGTCAGGGATGACAGGGATACATTCTTAAAGAAGCGGTTTCTCTTAACACACTCTTTGCATAGTAGCCTGAACAATGCTTATAAGATATCACAAAAATGGGTATGGCAGTAATGCCTCTGGACCAGAGTTAAGTAGATTAGATACTGTTGATGGTAATGTTGAAGATGATTACAGTGGTGATGAAACGATTTCTATATTGCGTTTCATTATTTTGGTTCTTCATTGGAGCTTCGTTAAAAACAAAGCAAGTCACCCAGCATAATGTTTCTACTGTCTGTCCTTCGCATTACTACAGAATGTAATTTTGTGTCGCAAATTATATTTACTCTGTTAATGTAAAATTTTGAATCTTACGAGGTTTATTTGAGGCGTAACTCCATTGTGCTGCAATTATGAGACTTTGAAGTTTTCAAAAGACGTTCTCAAAACGAAATAACTCTATTTACGATCCAAGTTAAATGAAAATAAACGTAATTTGGCGAGTATGATTAAGTTTCGTATTGCTTAAAAAATACTTTAAATGAATAAGATTTACATAACGTGAGATCTATCTTTGTATGCGTTATAATTAAAATAATTAAATAAAATAATTCAGCTAAATTTCTACAGTTACTGTGGGATAGAAAAACGAGCATGTAGCGCACTGTGTGCTAAGCGGTTACTGCCGTGGATATCTGTACCTTAGACATGGTCGAAACTCTTTCTTAGGTTGACAACAAAAGCATTATATCCCTGAGAACTAAGTTGAGATGCTTCGGTTTGCTTCTCGCCAAGTATGTCTTATTAAAACACCTTTCAAACCAGAACACGACAGCAAGGACACTGGCAGCTGACGGTGACGGTGGTGCCTCCGGAGTCGAACCACGAAATGTTCTACTCTAGCATGTAAATTGTGTGTGAGTATATCGTACCTTATACAAACCCCACTGAGACAATAAGCAGAGTAAATACGTTTCTTCGTGCTTCTCAGCCATCGAAAATGACAGAACAAACTGCTTCGCAAACTTCAACAAACGACTCTTTTCTTACTGCTTCAATTAACAATGGCCCTCCACGTGACCCTAATTACGTACCCCTAAAGCTGAAAATCGCTTAAAACATGCGCACTCGCAAATTGACGGCGGTCTAGAATTTCGCAACTATATTTTGAATTTCTAACTTTAAACCATCGCATGCCAGGACTGCTTAGCGCGAAATCACGGAACGAAATTCAAACAACCCCTTGCACGATATCTAATTCGTCTGTCTGTCGGTCATCAACGCTAACTTGGTGAATAAAAAATGTTTAGCTGGAATGTACGAGTCGGGCGAAATTGAAGGCTTTTTTCGTATTTTCTAACTTTAATAGTTTTGCGTTTATACTTCACTAGCTGTTGCGGCTTTGCCCGCGTCATTATATTCGGTTATATTAAATATTATTGTGGCTTATTTATAAAGATAGATATGTAGTGTCGCGGACTTACTTTTCCATCTACTAAACATCTGTATTTTTGTATATCATTAACATATCGGATATTATTATCGGATAAAGCAGTTTGATAACGCGAGCTACTTCACGAATATCAATATATGAGGCTAACCAAGAATGTTAGCGTAATGCTAGATAGCCTATAGCCTTCTTCAGGAAATTGACTATCAAACACAAAAATATTCATTGAATTCCAGTAGTTAGTGAGATTAGCGCGCTCAACCAACCAAACAAACAGACTCTTCAGCTTTATATATCAGTATAATATTTAATGGTAGAACAGATGTGGGGTGAGCACGTTTACTTAGAAATATTACGATGATGCGTAGCCACTGCCGCTTATGGACATCTGTAATTAATAATACGCCATCTACCTGAGGGCGCCAACATAGCAATTGCTACCCTGAGGTCAAGTAGATTCAACTTAAGTTTCCCTCCCTTACCACACGCTTCAAACCAGAACGCAGCTTCAAGAACACTGCTGTTATAACAATATTAATACGTGAAGCAAAAACTTTGGTAAGCTTTTCACGACGATTACACGGACGGAGGAGTATGACAGTTTATACGGAGAAGAAGAAGAGTTAATATTTTATATAATAAATAGCTTTTGCCCGCGGCACCGCCCGCGTGGTATTTGGTCTGTCACATAAAGTTTAGTATCAGTCTATTTCAAATAAATAATTACAATATATCCGTAAGGTACTTCAAAAATTCTGATGTCTTCAACTTCAAAACTGACGAAAGTCCCGTACAAACTATCCCTCTTTTTGGGGGTCGGGGACAGATGTTCAAAACAAATTCATGCACTTATAGTTCGTTAGCTACATAGAGGCTTCATACCAAGTTTTAATTTTCTACGTTGAAAATTGCCGAATGCTCCATATAAACTTCCATCCCCTATTTTAGGGCGTGGAAGTGGGAAGAAAAGTGGGGAGGAATAGAAAGAGACAAAAAGTAACCTATGTTACTCCCTATCTCTACATAAAAAATCACACCGATCGATTGCTCCGTTATGACGTGAAAGACCGACAAACAAACATACAAACACACTTTCGCTTTCTTTCTTTCTTTTCTTTATAATATTAGTATAGATAAATTAGAAATACATATATTAGAATTAAAATGCCATTTTTGCTACCTCGATATAATAAAAAATAACATATGATTTAGATTCTATCAACGTATAAAACCACGAGCCCAATATTGGAACCTTGCCAGTTGTGAGCTAATGTGAGCGTAATAGATTACAACGTCTCGGAAAATGTCTGAATGAAATAATTGGCGTAGGTTGCACGATTCTAGTCTATGTATAAATATAAATGCACGTATAATTCACGTGTATAAAGCCTAAATATGGGGACTTGCATGTGCCTACTTTTAAAATGCCAAGTAGGAACATACACGTGTAACTCGAAGTTAACTCACAACTTTTTTCTAATTTATACCAAGCACAATTTTTATATTTATATAAGATGTCATTTTAAGCGGCGATAGCCCAATGGGTAGTGTGGTGGTCTTAAGGTCGATTGTAATAACTTCGCCAGTTTAAAGTAAATATAAAATCTGTTTGCACATTTGTAAAATATTCCCCGTCCTGCATTGCCCGACACACAAAATTCTGGTAATTAAAAAATAGTGGTGTATATGCAAATTATTCTTAGTTAAATCAACGCCACCAATAAGAAGATTTTGTAATAAGAATAGGATATCCCAATGATTAGAAACGCTAGGTTACGGTTTTAACGATCGAAAGTTCGTGGATTCACTCCTCGCTGCACTATTGACGTAAACCTAGCTTACAGGGGCTCAGAATTGCTAGTATTCATATGTTATGTAATTAAATAAAAGGAAAAATATTGCAGAGGATCTAAACATTTTGAAAACGAACGTAATGACGTCGCAGTGTACAAAGGTACATTAAACCGTTACGTAATCTTTTTTCATTCTCGTCAGCAGTAAAATACGCCAACATTTAAATTGGCGAGAATAGCATCCGGGAAATGTTTTACACCCGGATTCAGTAAAGGGTGAGTCAGTCTCTTGTGGGTTGTTGATTTTACAATTGTGTTTGTTGCTTTCCATGGACTAAATATATCAGGGAGTTCCTACTAACTGACTACTCATAGATATTAAGGATTTAGGACTAAGGAGTATGTAGTTAGGAGAAGATATTAAGGGGAATAAAGATATTAGGGAGTTCCTGATAACTAACTACTTATATATCAACGAGTTAGGAGTTAGGGAGGAAAAGAGGGTAGGTAGTGTTGGTGTGGTGAATGAAACAAATGTAAATAATAATTCCAGAATCACTTATATTTATATGTTTCACAATGAATTTTACAAATGTCGTCTTTTAAAATCCTCAACTGAGCTTCGAATGTCTTCACAATCAAAATCACCTTATTCTTTTTAAATAAACAGCTGTCAACACATTGTTTTACTTCATATTAAAAGAGTTTATTAATCTAGGATGCATAAAATATATGTTTTAACCTAATGATACAAATATTTATATAATACAATTATTTGTAATGTGTTTAAAGTAATAATTATCTTTCCGCTTATAAGCTTGTTCTACAGTAGTTAGAAGGACATGTTAAAGATAGTATAGATTTTAGGGAGTTGCTTATTTTACTAAATTAAATAATATTAAGAAGTTAGAAAGAGGAAAAGTAAGGTTAAAGGAAAAGGAAGAGTTGGGAGGAGATATTAAGGGGGAGTATAGTTTAAACTAGCTACAAACAGTACAGTACTTTAGATCGAGTACGATTCTCAAGCGATTGAAGCTCTGCCTTATAATAAAATTATTACCATCATCATCATCATCATCATCAACCGCAAGAAGTCCACTGCTGGACATAGTTCTCCACCAATGATTTCCAGCGGGACCGATTGTAGCGAACGACGTCCGCGAGGTGGTTGGACGTCGCAAAGGTCGCAGGGAGGCGCTGGACACAAAGTTATTATAATACAACATAATTATAATACGAAAAGAAAAAAAAATCTTTTGAGTGTAGTGCGTCCCGAATTGTGAACATTAACCTTGAAACAGCTCCAAACAAAAACGTGATCCGAAACGGCTCCAAACAGACCCGTGCGACGGAGCTAGTTCAAAATAAATCTTACGGCATAATTGTAATACATTTCATCACTTCCCAGGCTCACAATTTGTCTAAAAGCCTGTGTCAATTACAGCGGTTGTTGTTCGGTAGAAAAATTAATTGCTCACAATAGCGGCCCAAAAAGGTTTGCCACCTCTGAAATTTGTAATGGACGGTGGGGATGTCTCTTACGCCTTGTTGCCTTTATTTGCGAGCTTAACGGCAGTGATTTTGTGATGCTACAAGAGGATTTTGTTATGCTTGTGGACTTTCTGTGCCGCGTTGTCAGTTTTTACCCCCCCTCTTGTGACTCTTTTCTTTTATAACTATGAGGTAGCAAACGAGCATGCAGGCCATCTGATGCTAAGTGGTATCGGCCGCCCATCTGTAACCAATCCAAGATAGGTTCAAATTTGTTTCTAAATTCGACCACCAAAGGCTACCCATGAGGACTAAGTTGGAACGCCTCGATTAAAAATGTCTCAGTGACCTCACTCTTCAAACCGGAACACAGCAGCAAGAAAACTGATTTTAATAGGTCAGAAATAGGTGTGGCTGTGGTGCCTCCGTCGAACCATAGAAAGTTTTACCACCTTTTCTCTCCTAGACTCTATCCTAGACGGCGAATTACTATGCATTTTTCTTATAGGGAGAGGGGAGAAGCCAATCCTTTTTATGTCTCACTGCTAGTCATGGATCTTTTCCCACAACTGGGATAGCCTGGAGAACCGCCAGCTGTTGAGACCGTTCGATCGGTTGGTGACCAACCAGTACTTTCATACAGCGTTTTCATAGTCTGACAGTGTGGTATTATGAAGTTATTTTAGCATAATTCAAATCTCTTTACTTCTCTTCTACCCAAAGATTGCCTGATAGAGATTTGAATAGATTGCTAATTAATGATAAGGCCACCTTATTAACTAGTTATCGTGTTGCATCGTATATCTGATGTTTTCAAACCTCCAAATGGATTTTGACGAGGTTTAACGGCTGCTATCTGTTGATAACAACCGGGGTCCGCTTACTTACTGATTAATATACCATCCAAAGCGGGCTAACTCGCATAAAATTCTACTATTGATCAGACCCATCCAATTACTGACCGCGCTTGATGTTGCTTAACTTGTTGTTAAAGATCTTTAAACATAACCCTTACTTGTAACATTTTAATTATGTTATTTTCAGTCGCCGAAAACATTTGGTATTTTAGTACATCAATGTTGTTAAGGTTATAAGTACCGTACAGATTTCATTAAATTAATCGAATCAAATAGAATAAACAAAATCAAAAGAGACCCATATAAATCAATCTGCTTTCGGAAATTTGATTAGGTCCACGTGTTCAAATTATTTATCTCAATTGGATCATGGTGTGGCATTACCAATTCCGCTGTAAGGTCCAGATTTCGTTTAACGGAAATTTAATTACCTATTTTTTTAGATGGCAAATAAGTCTGTAGTCGAACTGATGGTAAGTGGTCACTTTCACACATGTACATCTGAAACCAATCGTCTGAACAAACAATCTGAAAAGATCTGTGGACGATGCGTTGTTAGGTTGGAACGCAAAACGCGAATTATTGTAAACCTAAGGGGTTATTAGTAAATAAATGAATAATTTCGTCTATTCAATTTTCTTGTTTATTCTTTAATGGCTACCTCATTCCCCTAGCTTAGCGCAAAGGGATTCAATAATAATTAGTTAGTCTAAAAACTATACCACTAAATCTAAATTTAAAACCCAACCCCTACAGTTGGGGTTGAAGGTTAAGTAACAAACAAGTCGTTTAAATTTAAACTTTGGATTCGCATGACAGTGGCGAAACGGGGATGCATTAAACGCACCAAGTTTGTCGCAAGTTGGACGACAGATGGCGCTGTTATCCATTAGATAATACATTTCCAGGTTTTAACTTAAATAATTTTCCATTGTAATAACTTGTTTTACTTTTGAATTTACTTGTGACTATTGTCAAGTGATCTAGTGTTCTTGCAGTGTTCTTCCTGCTGTGTTCTGGTTTGAAGGTGGTCAGACAAACACACTTAACCGAGACGTTCCAACTTAGTCCTCAGAGGTAGCCACGGATTGTGCTAAGAACGAACTTCGATCCTGTCTTGGGTTGACTACAGATGTTCATGACCGACAGTGAGCACTTACCGACAGGTGGACTACATTCCTCACCTGATGGTAAATGTCCCAGACGGAGTCGAAGTACTATCTGAGGTCAGATTGCTATCCCTGAGGACTGAGTTGGAACTGTTGGAGTTCGGGTAATCGTCTCTCTTACCGCACCGTTCAAACCAAAATACAGACGACATAATGTGGCGATGGTACTTCCAGGGTCGAACAATAAAAAGGTTTTGGCACTAAATTAAATTCCTTACTACGATTAAAGGCTATGACTAAAAATTATCATATAATCACGTAGCATATCTACATTAGTGTACAACATACTGACGATGTATCAAAATTACATCCAGGTTTTCATATTAGTGATTCGACATCAATAGCTACTTGGCGTTTGTGAGATATTTGCAAACTAGTGATGCGCAATGAATTCATAATGAAGGGATCGCCGATAAGATCCGGTTTTATCCGGCTAGTGCCGGTCTTTTCCGGTTATCGTCGGTACTGACAAATAGGGGTGCGGGCCAGCCCAGATTGCGATCTCGGGCGATTATTGTTATGGGTTCCATGCATATTTAAATGGGGTTATAATTTAGGGAATAGATACATGAGAAAATATCCTTCCTAATTTATATAACATATACGTATGTGAGTTCGTATGTTACAATTTTATTTCCTAAGTGATTAAGAAATACAAGCGAGCGAGCGATTATGATGAAATATTGTGAACACATTGACAGGGGTATATAAAAGGAAGTCATTTTAACTTTTATCCAGAAACAACTTACTCTTCCCGAAGGAAAGATAGATTGTGTATGGTTGCCCGGAGCGACCGAAACTGCGAGTAAAGTTACTAAAATTACGATCAGACATCGCTGGCATCACAGCTGATATATTTTTTTAATTTGTTCATATTAGGTATTACCTCTGAAGACTGTAAAGGCCTATTGCAAGAACCTGACCTCACAGTATGATGCTAAAGTAACTATATTTTTGCAAGAATGCTTTAGTAACCATAATGTTGCAAGAATGTGACCTCACAGAATATGCTACAGAAACCATAGTATTGGAAAAACGTCCCTTATCAAATAGCCCTTTATTCAAAGCGCAGATTTACACGCCATAACCGGCGTTACGGTCAACCCTGCCTTTGTTGCTATAAGCTGTTATCTGCGACTTTGTGTGTAAAGTATTCTGTTTTAAAGGATCTAGCATTTTTATGGCAATACCAGCAATTTTGTTCAGCCCTCGAGATAAGTTCAAAGGCGTCAATAGCAAGGCGTGCAATGTAGATTTTTTATATCATTTACACTCACTGCCGCCCATGACATCTACATCTATATTTATAAACTTAATCTAAAATGAATAGTGGATGATAATTCCAAAAAGTTCGAAGAAAATGTTATTACACAGACTAGTACATACGTCAACATATAGTATTTCACTCATTTACAACTATCTTATTATCTTAATTAATTTATAACGTTTGGTTTCTTACGTACGGATGAACAATTTTAAATCATTTTTCTAGACGTCATTCCGAATCGAACGAGCTAATGCTGATTTGTGTGCACAATAAAGTAGTATCGTATTTTATTGTACACAGAAATGCGATAAACAAACATACGTGTTTTTATTCTACAATAACAATATTTCTTCTTAAATCCGTGAAGGCCCATAAGAACCTTTTTGCTTTTATCCGGTATGCAAGGGAAATGTTGTGGAGATCGAAACTCTTTGATTTTGGATCTTTTGTTGGGAAAAGTTTTGACAATATTTTTAAGGTACCTTTGGAAGCCCAATCTAATCTATACATATAAATAAAATTGAAGTGTCTGTCTGTGATCCCAAAATAATTCGGTTTTTTTCAAGTGCAGTGTGTTTTTTTACCCCACTAATATATAAATAACCATTTTTTAATTTGTGTCTGTCTCTGTCTTTCTGTTTGTACGGAAATTACTCTGGAATGACTGGACCGATTTTGAAGGAACTTCCACTAAAAGAGGATTTTATATGGCAGGATATAGGATAGATTTTATACAAAGTATGTAAGGAATAGAATTAGCAGCGCCATCCACTGGGTGGAACTATCAGTAAGAACCAGCCATGTTTATTTGCTTTATAATGCGGGCAAAATCACTAAGGCAAAAGAATTATCGAATTCCTCAAAAAAATGGTATTAGTTAGTATTTTATACAATCCGTTTTGATGCAATTTTAGTGTATTTCATTTCTTACTCTTATTATTCGGCCTCATAGTTAAAAAAAACTTGTATGTAGTTCATTGAATTGGATTCTTTAAATTTCATATTATCGTCTATTCCAATTGCATCGTTATGCGGTTTCAATTTATAAAATTCCTTGAGTAACTTGTAAAGCAAAGATTTATAGGATATTATGGGCCTATATCTGGTGGTGGTGTAAAGCGTCAATCAACTAGATATTACTTAGTAGCTTTACTAATGTCAGCCCTGTGATGTGGAGGGAAACAGGAATGTTTCGGTTCGGAATGTAATATGGATGCTAATTTCCGGCACTTTTCCCCTGTTACTGGGACATCATGTTTATCAACGAAAACATTTTGACAAATGTTTGGTAGTGAAATATTTACAAACTCTGCCGATATTGATAAAAATGTTTACGTACCTATGTTCCGTTGGTTTGTGCACGCCTCAAAAACTCAAAAACGACTGCACCGATTGAGCTCACATTTTGACACGATATATAACCAATTTCAGAGATGGTTTTTATCTATTTTTCACTAACATACCCAGGACTTTGTGATAGTTTTTTACGGTTAGCTCTGTAGCGACCACCGCGTTCTATGCCGACGCGAACGGAGCTGGTTTGATTGCTTGACTGATTGACTTGACTCGTTATTCAATAATATTTGTTGATTCAGTTCCACACTCCATAGGTACTAGGATTCTTTGAATCGTGAGACATGGGCACACGGATAAGACTACAGAAACCCAGACTGCGAATAGTTTAAATTATTTATTTAAATAATTATAAAACTTAAAATGGAAATACCTAGGAAACAGAACAGCAATCTTTGGTAAATATAGAATTATCTTGCACCTCTCATTATTTCCGTTGGAATTAAATGTGGACCAAATATTATTTTCTATATAAATATATTAATAGATTACAGAATATTACACATTACAGAAAAGAATAGATCTTCTAGTTTAAAAATGCACGCCCCTCTACTAAACAAAATTATTTCAATGTGTGAAAGCGTATATTTAGTACAACACTTTATCAGTATGTTTAGGCATTTTTTTAACTCAGACTTGTCCGTGCACTCCTTGGTCAAATAATCGAGCGATCTGTCGTGTTCAGAAATTTATATAGTGAATGCACGAATTGTATCACACTAAACTACTATGCACTGGTTGGTCGAAAAATTTGGCAGTATGCGTCATTTGTTCATCAAGCGCGGAGGTAACGAAAATTCCGCTAAGGTTTAGTTATGTTACATTATCAACGATGATCATACATCGACGATGTGACCTGTTCATCCAAGTAACAGTAAATTTAAAACACTTAACAGTCCGCTCAATTAAATTAATCTTATACAAGCATGTCATTATGAATAGAATACGATTACTCGTACATGTTAAGATTCGCATAAACAAACGCTGAAAGTTTAAGCGAATCTCGTCAATTATAAATCGTAAGAACCATAGAAATAAGAACAGTTAATAGAATGGCGATAATAAATTCTGTTCTGTATCGAGATGTAACTGGTGACAACGTTAAAACGGCATGGGTTTGAATTAAACTCCACTAAGCGGTTTCTATGTCCCATGTAATGTTAATAAATTCACTAGATTTTTTATACAGATGATAGAGAACCAGACTCAAACGGTCGCCGTCTAGTGAATTCAGTATCAGACCAAAATCATGCTGTAGACTGAATTTATTTATGTCGTATTTTTAAATGAGTGCTGGGAGTTTTTTTTCGTCGGCTTTTTTTAAGGTGTTGAAAGCCATTATATACCCACTCAGGAAAATGTATATGACGCTCATTAAATGTATTTCTATACATTATAATGAATAAAAACATTTGATTCTTGATTCTTCTCCCATAAATCTGTCTGTTTTAAGAAATCGTAACCGCCATGTGTAAACAACTTGAATATTTAACAGTTGCACAGAAAGGCATATGTTTGATAATTTAAAATGTTATTAGGTATATGTATGTAGACTTCACCCGCCAGGTATTAAACGATGAGATCGCATATGAGCATTTAGCCATATTATGCGTCTTGGGCATATTGAACGCCTGTCCCGCCTACTGCCATTCTTTGCACTTTCCTTTTCTATGGTAAGAACCTTGACGAAATATCAAATTACTTCACGAAGCCTCACAAAAGCAAAAATCAAACAGATTGATTGATTGAGATGCCGATATCTATTAAATCGAAATCTCCTTTACAAATAATTTCAATATAGCATTACCAATCAGCGAGAAACCGATGGAAGGGGAATCCGTATGAATTGCTATTGGAATCAGTAATGAAAAATATATTTTAAATTACATTTTAATAAATATTTCCACTGAGTGTGAACGTAGGGCGTAGGCTATATTTTAAAACGTACCACTGCTTGCGGCTTTGTTCATGCGTTACATTTAAAGGCTATTCAACTAAAATTACCTTTAAGCACTTTCTATACCGACTTCTTCTATTATTATTCCAAATATTGCTTTAAATACATATTGCTTTGAATTTTTTCATTTCAAGATCTCAAAACAAGAAACCTTAAGGTTTAAATTGCTGTTTTTATAACATCAAATAGACCATTTTAACGAAGATAGCTATTCGAAAAATCTCTAAAAATATGAATTTTATTTTTGATCCTTTAATTTTATCCGCTAGCGTAGATTCAAAACTTGTCCGTTATGTCTGACGCTATTACTTGGTTGTATAACATGTCCTGTAAAAATGTTTTTTTGAAATTGTTATTCAGGTAGCATAGGATCGTGCAGTTCCATTAATAGATTTAAAATTAGTTCGGTATAGATGACTTTATAATCTGATATTTTGAAATTCAACCCAGACAGAATTCGATATCACAGATAACAACAGATTGCTTGAACAGCTTGAGAACTAACTTGGGACGTTTTGTTAAGTGTCTTACCCTCAAAAATCTCTAGAGTAGAACACAGCAGCAGAACACTGCTGCTATAAGACAGCGATAGTAGCGATAACGCTACAGAAGGCTAAACACCGAAAATTACTACCAACTCTAATTGGGATTTCTTATTGGCCCTCCTTTGAATATCTATAGCGCTAGGATCACTAACACAAGGAACCAAACAATATCTCATTACAGATCGAATGTAAATGAGTGTAAGTGATTTTAATAGTTTCAATATAGAAAACGAAGTCTATAACTGTCATTCTAAATTCAATGGACCGTGAAACCACGCCAATTATTTTCTCTAGGACGATTTGTGGGGAGTTATAATTTATTACCTCCACATTAGTTCACAGTTGGCGAGTTTCCAATAACGGAGTTATGATAGAGGAATGTGAATTCCATTCCTTGAAGAGATGGTGCTGGTAATTTTATGCAAGAGTAAAAGCGTACAAGCTACAAGCATGATTTTGACGATCTGTGTGATACAATTATTGTGATACTGCCGTTTGAAAATTTCATGCCTTATACGGGTTAACTTTTGCCTCACTAAATTATTTGCATTGTCAGCAACATTTAAATTGTTATTAGTTTTGCTATAGTGAGTGAGGGTGGTAGAAGCTGTTACGGTTCTGCTCCGGAGGCACCATCACCACTCCTATTTCTGCTTTATAACAGCAGTGTTCTTGCTGCTGTGTTGTGGTTTAAAGGGTGTGGTCAGGGAGACATACTTAACCGAGACATTCTAACTTGGACTAAGTTAGGAGGAGTAGCAACTGTGGTCGACCTAAGAGACAACTTCGATCCTGTCTTGGGTTGATTATAGATGTCCAT
>DWNJ01000038.1:0-22242 GCA_018250275.1 Udranomia eurus | reverse complement strand
TACTGTTTAAAATTCTTTGTTATTTCTCTATTTCGTGTCTATCTCACAGTTCTTCCATCTGATGATTCGTTAGTATTGTTTCTTAAACTTAAAATGTTTTGCATTAGCTAATTAGCATTGTAATAACAGATTGGTTTATTTACGTTAGGAAAACCCGGGTCGGGACCCTTCCGCCACAGGGCTGGCGGAAGGTTATGTCGGGCTCCAACCGACCAAAAACCTGAAGGTGTTCCACCGCGTCACTGCGGTACACCGCCAGTGGCGTCCGGCCTCGCCCGAACCCACCACTGGGGACATCGGAGAGATTGTACCAACAGATTGTGTTATACTCTATTACTTAATACTTACTGGCCTACATGACTTTTGAAATCAAATCCACAATTACCCACTATTACCACCAGTCTGAATTTTATTTTTATAAAAAAAAACTTATATTCTGAAAACCATATGTAAAAAAATATATTCAAGATTTTCCTCGTCGGTAATTCCATGGCCATAAATCGCATCGAGTCCAATAAGGTTGCTCTCGGTCGTAAATATTTCATCTATTTAGGGGCACTACGTGCACTCCGTGTGAACCAACCGAGCCTCTAGTTGTATAACAAATTCTATTTAACTATATACTCGTATAAAATAGAAGCGCAGGCGTTACAGCGTAAATTCTATCGGTTAAAAGACTAGACTAATGTTATCAACTTTTCTTTTATTTTTCTATTTACCTATTCATTTATTATCACTATTTAGTTATTTGTGGCTATGTGCATCTTCCTAATATCAAGAGACAAAGCTAAAATGAATACTGACAGCATTCTCTACCTGCTAGCCTCGAGGCAGTCAGAAAGACGACGAAGACATAACATAGGTATAAAGTTTTACATACACGTTACACATACACGTTTTTACTTGCGAGAACATGAAAAACCAAAAAAATTAGACCGGGCTTAGCGTGAAGCAGAAATGACTTGACAATTAATTGGCCGTATTAAACCGGTATCTAGTACTCGAACATACGGACATTGTATACAAAACGACTATCGTGTATGCACTGCGTCGTAAATTGTGTCTGTAACAAATTATGCCAATTTCGGAGCATTAGCCGCCCAACTGTTGTTTGTTAAAGACATACGTGATTCCAGCAAGATTAATATTATGTATAAAAATCCTTCAGTTACCTATATCTCCTGGTTGAGAACAGTTTGAACTTTATATCCGTTGTTCTTGTTACAAATAGAAATGAGTAGCAAGAGTGAAAGACTAAAATAAATCTTAGAGTGTTCTTAGTGGATATTCTTATTATGCACAAAGGTGTTTTCTGTTGTTGTAATATATAATCTCCCTTGCTTGAATTGCGGTAATAGTAAAGTAGTTTCTTTTACCATTTGTATCATTTAAACGCATGATGTGATTCGAAATCTGGTCGCCTGTCATTTCAAAGTTTGTCTCACTAACTTGTCTATACCAGGATAAAATATCTACGATTAGAAAGCCTATGTAATTATGTTAAATGCAAAAATTGTGGTCAGCGCTCAGTGACAGTAGTTATACGATTATTGTTTAGAGAGTAAAGTGTACACATTTTTTTATTATTATAAGAACTACTAAAATATAAATACATAATAGTAGTGGTGTTAACCCCTTCAGCTAAGGTCAAAGGCTTGTGTTAGGAGTGGGTTCACGTCAATAGTGGAATGGGGGAGTGAGGATCGAATCCACGACTTCTCGATCATAAGACCGATCCGGTGGGTTACAGCCGCTTTAACAGAATAGAATAAAAGAGTAGTACTCAAAATGACTGAAATGTATTTCCAACAAAAAAAATGATTATGGATACGATGCTACATCTGATTAAAATAATTGAAAATTATAAAACATTTGAATAAATGTTTAAAACATTGGTTATGCTGTATATTCTTGACCGTAATTCTCGATTCAGAATAATCAATCTTGATTCTTGACTGATGCCTAATTTAACTAATGCTACACTAAATTAGAAGTACTCTTGAAAAATTATTGCTGTATACCATGACTGTATGAGTGAAACCCAGTCAAACGCCTCGGATAGATCCCAGTTAAACGCACTGCGGGTTTGCGGTTGGAGTGGCATTCCGTGCGACAGGTTCGTCGTGGTATACTTATAACAGGATGTTTAGGTGCGCTAGGTTATCGCAGACCATCTGTGGGTCATATAATTGAATGTTTTCTATAGAATATACTCAGTTTCTACCTCATTAAGAAGGAAATAGTCGATGCTCGTTTTAATCTTTCCAAAAACGCAGCTGGTGTGTTCTTGAAAACGATAGTTTTGTAGATAACTTAACGATTTTATGTTGGGTCATACTTTAGTGAACATATACGTACATAGTAAACATAAAAATACGTAATGAATATATCAGCAGACTAGTAGCCTACTTGCAGTACTGTACACTGCTAGTGAACGATACTATCTAGTATATAGACAAACATAGTCTGATCTAGCGGAATAGAAAAGCCATCGCTCGACATCCCAGCTGACCCCAAGGACCCCTTGTTCGATCTCCGCAGCTTGTGCAGAACGTCTCACTAAGTTAGTAACATCAAGCGCGAAGTTTCGAAGTTAGACGGATGGGGAGCGAAACTTTACGCGCGCTTCGTAGTTTCCTAGAGTGGGTTTTCACGTTTGTAGTTCTGCATCTGTTATCGACTAGTTGGCCACCAGTTTAAGGTTATAGGTTATTTAGCGAATATGCTTTTTCATCAATATACTGAAGAATCATGACAGGTTCTGGGACTAACTGTTAGTCGGTTGCTAGTACAAAATGTATCTGAATTATAGTAGCAAATAAGTTTGATGCCCATCCGACAATGATCACATACACTCACAAAGTCTCGTTTGCTACCTCCCACTTATAAAAATAAATAAATATTGACTTGTTGTGTATAGACTAGTCATTAGTACTACACCAATGACTAGTCAATATTTATTTATAATCTTTTCTATTATCTACTGTTACATTAGACAATGTTTGTATAAGATATGTATCAGTACATATCTGCTTGTAGCGTAATTGAAATTGTTTTCCCGGAATAAACCTTATTGAAGAAGCTTGATTGAAGAAACGATTTATTTGCTCATTAAATACCAACGGTATACCGTGTTCCGTGGTTGTGGTACATGAATATTGAATATATCTTCGTTTTAGCGAATGTGTGACAAAGCATACTTTAATTTAATATTACATATCTAAGTAAGTACTTTCGAGGTAATGTTGGAGTATATAAATAATGTTTTCTATTAGTTAATTTTAAAATCAGCTGAGGTTCTAGTTGAAACCTTAATATAACGAACCTCATTGTAACAAAGTACTTGATAGTATGAATATTTTCTAATTTCCTTATATCGAGGAATTAATAATGTTGATGCATTGGCAGAATTGACAGCTCCTAACATTGCACAGTTGTTTGTGTCTTTATGATATTAATAAAAAGTGTCAAATATACAAACCAGGCAAGTTACACAAGGCTTGTAAAATAAATAAAATTTACATCCCAAAGCGTTAGAGGAACGTAAAAATTACAATTTTACTGTAACAACCCTGGATATCTGTCAAACTGTCTGAAGTATGAGGTTTTTCTATTTAATATTTCGTAAACTTTGTCGGTGTTTTTTGATTTTTTGTGCAAACAAAATAAACGAACATTCTAGAAAAAGTTGCGAACTTTGGCCGCAAAAACGTGAAACTTGTGCGATGTTAAGTCTTAGTCGTATCGTTCACTAATGAATGGCGAGGGACAATCGCCTGGAACAACTGGAAACCTTAAAATAATTGTGTGTATAATGTATAAAATGCGCGTCCAATTCATATTATTTTCAATTCTTAAGAAGACCATGAAACAAATTAAAAATCTACTCAAATAAACAATAAATACATAGTAAAGCGCCGTTGTTAAAATTGCCGTAGACGTAAACAATTGAAAAACATCGAACCTGTCACCTTGACAATCTTTGGTCGATGGTCGATGGAATGTTCGGGTTAGAGTGATAGTTCGAGCAGTCCAGTTCACGACGTTTTTTAACCCATGGGCGTTAATCGTAAAATCAATCGAACCGCGAGATCGCTGGAAGTGAGACGAGCGACGTGTCTATACTACGGGTTGAACGTCATTCTCGTTATATTACCTCCGTCTGTTCCCGAAACCTTTGGGAGAAGTTTGTCCAGTAACGTTATTATGATTTCTTAGTGGTAAACATGCCAGTTACCGCAGTTTATGAGCTCGCTCCCTGGTGGATAACCTTCGGAAAAGTTTATGTTGATAAGAAAAAAATGTAGCTCTAATAAAAGAGAGACGTGAAGATACCAGTTATGGGTGTAATGGGATTATACTTTGCTGGCTACTGAATTTTTTCGCATTTGCTGGATATGTTATAACGTCTTTGACGCGTGTGGCCGCTTGCAAAAATCATCATATTGGAACGGGATAAAATTCTCGTGTTTGGAGCAACACAATATTAGATAAAATAATATAATAACTTATAGTTATGTTTTATATTATGCCAGTATGTTAATCAGCAGAACATCCGTTTTTTAAATATTCAAAGAAAATATATTTGTATACCGGACAAGTTGAAACCAATTGTTGATTGTCAGTATATTCATATCGCGGACGGATTTGTACACTGTAGTGCGCAAAGACCGCACCGAAAAGTGGTGCTGATGTGAAGGGATAAAAACTAAAAAGAAAATAATCTTTTACAAAATTTATGTCTTAAAGATATTGCTAAGTGTGGTATATGCGCTCTGAACGACGCAATAAACCCCTGTGCATATGGAAATAAAGTTTAAAGGTCAGCGCCGTCACACTTATTTCTGCCATATAAAAGAAGAGATTTGCTGCTGTCGTCCGGTGTGAAGGATGTGGGGAAGGAGACATGCTTAACCGCAACGCATTTGTAGATGACCTAAGAAAGAACTTTGACCCTGACCGGACCTGAACTTGACCTTTCACCATAACGTGGACTGCGCGCGTTTGCTATCTCAATGTTATAAAAATAAAAAAAAGTTACTCATAACAATACTAAAATTAGTAGTTATTGCGTTTGAAAGTAAATGTTATTAAAATTGTTATTTATTTGAGAGCATTAATATTCTCTCTTCACGCAATTAAGGCCAGCACATTTGCTTTGCTTAATTATACTTCATTGAGCTCACGTTCTTTTTGTTGGAAATATAGATTAGTGGTCAGCTGACAAGAGCTTGAACATTATTTTACACAAGTATAACACGACCAGTCTCTAAAGTAGCTTATAAGCGAAATGCCGCCCGTTGTTTGTGATTATGATATAATTTTACTGTTGTATTTAATTGTGGTACAGACAATAAATAGTATATTTATCTTTTTATATTAAGCTTTAATTACACTTTAATTACAGTTGTGATACTTTATAAGCTAAGGCTAGTTTTCTAAAACAGGTTTTACATGTTTATGTATTTTAACAAAGAACGAAATTTTCATCGTTTGTTTGTTAAAAAAACTTCGGGAGCACGCGTTGAAAAGGTGAAGTGTTCGTTGCTTTAAATAACACATAAAAGAAGATCTGAATTGTTTATGAATTATTGAAATCATTATTAAAACCTATTCATGATTGATCTGAAGAGCTATCAATAATATATCAATAGGTGTTTGTGTGGCTATTGAATATAATACGATCAGTACGTTTGCTTCCTCTTTTCATGAAAACACATAAATATTTCATTGATGACCCGTGTGGCGCAATGGTCACCATGCCGGACTTCCGTCCGAAGGGCCTTGGGTTCGATTCCCAGGGAGGTAGAAATTTGGATAACGAGTTTAAATTTCCGTTCTCGGTCTGGGTGGCTGTGCTGTTGTCTTTGTGTATTGTCTACGACACAGAGAATCCTAGTGTAGGGCTATGAGTGTGAAAGCATTAATTGATAAACCGGTAAGTTTTGCGTCCTCACTCGCGAGGAAACGAAATGGGATGCTCTACCGGATTCTGTTTTCCCAGACTCGTAAAATTTAAAGGCCTTCAAGGCATGAATAGGTTTTATCTAGGCGTGCTTTACTTTAGGCCGCATCTTAACTTCCCATCAGGCAAGATTATGGTCAAACGCTTGTCTATTTGTAGTAAAAGAAAGTTGTGACAGAAATTAAATCTAAACTAAAATACTGCTGCAGAAATTTAAACCAAACACAACTGTCGTCGGTTGGATTGTTCAAAAATTCCCCAACGTCGACATTTCGTACGTCTCGTAAATATTCACGATATTACTTCAAGCGAAGATTAAGGCACGATAGCCTAACGTATAAACTACTGTTAACAAGTTGGAACGGTAACAATGTGGTCGGTGTTCACTTGTTTTATGACACCGGATACAAAGTTGTCCAATATTATGTAGGTAACATATAGCGCAGTAAAACTCCGTTCTCATATTGTTCATCAGCTTACTCCCCAGAATAGTTGTTTACAAAGCAACTATTCCGTTCCATTTATTTTCTCAACAATTTACATTTAATAAAATTTACATTGAATCCATCTTTCTTCTATCTTTATTATATTCTAGAGATCAGATACTAAGTTTAATATTGATTTTAATTTAAAAGTTAATAATTAATTCTTTCCAACTTAATAACTTTACGCTAGCAAAAACTAAAAGATTTTTATTCATACAAATACAAACAAATATACAATAATGCCTAATGAATTAAAACCTACCTTCCAGATTTAGGACCTTCGTTGACTAATTATCCATGTTTGGAGATCAGTCTCAGTATATTAAATGTAAACCCTTAAAGTCTTCTATCATTAACCTCTTATTATTGTATCTTTTCCTTAATCAAAGTGTTAGAGCGTTTGCGAACTTAAGGGTTTTGTTGTCCAATCCTTGATGACACTAAATTCTCATTTAAATCTCTTGTTAACGTGTTGTGCGCTATCTTCATAAAGATTGCGTCTGATGTTTCCGTCCCACTTAATGAGCAATTAGTTCCAATGCATTGCAGGCGAATGTGCAGAATTATTATACATTACCTAGTTTTCATGCTGCATACAACATTTTAGAATGAGCATTGCAATGCTGTTTGTGTAATTTCATGATATATTGTACTCATATATTACTATTGCTCTATATTTGAACAATGTAAGATCTATAATACTCCCAGATTATAATCTTCTCGTAATCAAATCCTCTCATTAGTGCTGGGATAATCAATTCTCATTGTAAAAAATAAAATTGTTGATTATCAGTTTAGATTCTGACCGAAGTAGGTACAAGGTCCAGTTTGTTAGCCACTTTGCAAATACAAAAAGTACAAATACAAAATCTTTATTTTCTCAGATACAATTTGTACACAATTTTGTAGGAATCCCTGTCTGCTGCTTTAGCTTAGAAATAAAGTTTAAAGATATGTTTTGAATCGTACAAGAACATTTTTATAAAAACTACTATATCGATAACTAGGTATACGGTTTAAGCGTATGCAATATTCAAACTGAAAACTTTAAGAAGAACATGTTGTCCAAAATTATGAGTAATTCTTTAAGAATAATTCTCTCAACCAACCTCAATATAATGATCATGCATTTAGTTTGGTGAAATGAATCCATACAAGGCAATGTCGATTTCACTTCAGGTCACAACCTTTTCTCGGAAAGGAAGATGTCCCTCGGATCTCACTACGAATGAATATTGCGTGAAAGTGTCCCCGTCATTCGCTTTATCGTGATAAATTGGTAATTTTTTGAGGAATATGTGTATGGTAGTAACGGTACTTATTTGTAATTTACAAAATTTAACAACGTCATAGTGCCTATATCATGTAGAATAAATATTCTTACACTCTAGATTTTCTGTTCATATTGATATATGATATAATACATGGGCCTAGTTTATTCAGTAAACTTTCTGAACGATTAGGTAATTAAGGTTTGCTTAGGATCTAAATACTAAGTTAAAAAAACTACCCATACAGTAGGACCTACAAAAAAACAACGCTTAAATCGTCTATATCACCTGTTAGATATTCTTGTTCACCTCTTATATCTTAAAATGTACTAAATAATATTGACTTTACTGCTATACAAATCTTTTTATGTTATCAAAGTTATCAAAACCTATTTCGGACTACACAATGAAAGCATTCGAAAGGTGATACACATTTATAAGACAATTTATAACAATGTTAGAATGTGCTCTATCATTACTATAAGAACAAATCGTCACAGTGAAAGTGTAGCGACTGAATTTCGACCACGACCGGCGCGGCTCCAAATAGTAGCAAAAGGAAAAGAAAAACTGTTGTAGTACATTTGCGGGTACCGTTATTTGGTTATAGCAATCAAATTAGTCATAAAATAGGCAATGGTGATACACCGAATTTAGGTAGTTCTCCTACGGAAGTTGCATTAATCGGTTAAAAAAAAAGCATTATTTAAAAACTTACGTAATGGTCTGTATATGAATATCCGAGATAGTGATTGAAAAAAAGTGACTTATCACATATGTACAATTTAACGCAGCGATGTGATAAGGCCGGATCCGCTTGGTGCTCTGTTCTCTTTAATTATATTTAATAATATTACTTATCGTCTTAGATGAACAAGAAATATTTCTAAAAGAGAAAGAGTTTATAGTGACTTTAAACTTTTTGAGTTCACTTTTTTTTGTTCAAAGAGAATATAATTGTACTAAAAATGATGTAAGATTGGCTCTCCGTGCTGGTTTCTTCAGTTTGGATAAGAACACTGAAATAAGACTACATTTTATAAATCTAACAATAAGTAAAATTAAATTTTACCTTTCAGTATAATAAAGCAAGTTAAATATTAATCATTTTTGTAGGTACCAAATAAGGTTGTAACCTATAAACTGTGAGTAGTCGAGATAATTATCAGGTTTTCCTAATTTGTTCGGAAAACACAATTTTTAGGTACTTATATAAATAAATAATAATTAGCTGACGAAGGAAGCGTTAACAAGTTTTTGGTCTGAATCAGAACGTGACTTGCAGGAAAGTAATAGAGGTTAAGTGCTTCGCTTGGAAAACTTTTTGTTTGTATCGATTTGTTAATCACTTGGGAAGAAACAGGTGAAACTAAATGACAGGTCAAGGGTAAAGCCATAGAATTGAGGGCACTGTATACGTTTTAAAAATACCTTTATTTACTAATTAATTAACTCGCTTCCAGCTTATATTGAAATCAGATTTATAAATCCGATTAATAAAGGTTTTTAGACGTGAATAGTATTGTCATATGTTCGTGGTTATACTTTTTTCATCGTAATCCCTATATATGGAACACATTCGTGGTTGTCTTCTATGTATACACCTGTGATTATTTTCAAACTAAAACTTCACAAAAATCACTAACGGCACTTAGGCGTTATTGGTATTTTTTAACGTCACTTTATCATACCAGAAACGGCTGCGGATTATTTCTGAATCGACTTTTGTCTTCTCTTTGAGTGTCCGAGACCATTAACAAAGTCTAAACCTAGTTCAAAGTTATTACAAAAGGTGTTCGCAAACTATGCTATCGCACCCATTATCAGTGTTACCGCGCTTTACAATTTGCATAATAATTCGCAAACTTCAGCGAACACGTCCACAGCGTAGAAGGGCGATCTTATAAGTTTTCTTGAATTTTCTCGGCTTTTCCACGGCATGCATCGCCCGAAGCGCTCTCTTGCATGCAATATTTTCCGCGATATTTCCCTGTCTGCGGTGTACAGTGCAATAAATCTAGATGCGGTTGGTATTGGAGAACTGAGTAGCCATTCGCCTTTGATATCGCATAGTAATCGGAACATTTTTCTGACGTAAATCGCACTCACTTACCTATTCATCCACTGCATTCGTATAAAAACAATTAAAACATTTCCATGCGTATATTTCTATTTGACTAAGCATTTATTTTCCTTTAAGCTCTTAGATCATGCCATAAATACACTAATTCTATATCTATGTGTCGCCTATGTCTGTGGGTATTGTTTGCTTTCTTCTAGATTACTTAAGATAGGTATTTATGGCGAATACCCTTTTCTTGAGGCGTTACATTTTAGTCCCCAAAAGTACTTAGGATTTACGTTCTTTATCTTGATTTACGGCGTCTTGACGGACACGGACACTTATTTTATCTGGAATCAAAACATTAAACTGGTGAGCATGGATCTCTGCACCACAAGATCGTATTACGTCATGAGAAAATACAAACAGTAGCATTAACAGACGTCGCCGGATGCTCTACTGCTACAATATTCTATGACGCCACGAAGTCCCTAAGGCGCGTTGTTTCCTATTTAGAATAAAGTTATAAGATTCCTCTTAACGTGCGCTCCGTGAAAATCAGCTTTACATTCTGTCGTATCGTATTATATAGTGATCTCAGGTCTCCCTTTGTCTATGTGTCGCGAAAGTTTATAAAGACGTTTACATGTTTTCCTCACGAACACTATTCAAACTCCGGGTTTTCATTGAGGGAATAACAAGACACGCATTTTAGTTCTTGACTTCGGTGGATATTTTTACTACTTAAAACGAGAAACGTTTGCGATATTTAGTCTGACTTTCTTCTAATATTTGTAACGTTAATTAATTTATGTGGCTTAATAGTTTTACGAAATATATTACGTACTTAACGTTAACACGTATATAATAGTATTCAGGAGTATCTGGAATATTATGGGTCTGGACCACAAACCACCATAATTAAAACCAATCTCTTTTGTTCAGGTGGAATCTTCTCTATCGGCAAGGTACTGAACTTCTTCCCAGTGGGTGGCGAGCGGGAATGCCAGCCGTCTGGGTACACGGTGGCACGGGCTGGCATCTGCCTCAACCCTTACGACTGCAGACAGAGGGACGGCAGGGCATCGGGCGACTGCGCACATGGTCTGGGCGTGTGTTGTGTGTGTAAGTAGATGAACAGGATGATATACTTTTTAACTACTACGTAGTATGTAGATACAAGGAAGTCGAAGTATCACTTTTAATAGTAATTAGGTAGGGTGACTCCGGTCACACTAAACATAATAACGTATTTTGTTTCATTTTTTCTAATTTTGTTAATTCTCCAAATAGGCTTGTGTTAGGAATGGGTTCACGTCAATAGTGCAATGGGAGGAGTGAGGATCGAACCCACGACCTCTCAATCGTAAGACCGACACGCTACCCATTGGGCTATTGCCGCTTTTTGTAGCTTTTTTAGTATTCAAACCAGCAACAAGGACACTGCTGTTATAATAGTCAGAAATAGCTGTGGCGGTCGTGCCTTCTGAATGTTATATATATAAAGGAGGAATATATACAAAATGTAATATATTCCACCTTTTAATCTTAAGAGAACATTAATATAAAACTACAGAGACACTTCAATTACTATACACTAAATTTAAACAAGCACTCATGAGGACTGCCAAAGGAATTGAAAGCTTAAAACTATAATTTGAAATTTCAAACTGATATTGAAATTGAATGATGTGTAAATTATATATAGATAATTCTCTTAACACATCGCTTTTTGTTTAAATTAATTTATTATTTCTAATAATAATACTTAATAAAAAAACATACCTACAAATAAGTAGACGGCGTAATTGTATCGCTCTTATCTGACAATTAAACATAATTAAACATTATTTGTATAGACACAACACTATTAATTATATGATACGGAGTGAGCATGTTGGTCACTGGTCAAGAACGGGGTTTTTCCGTGCCAGACGTCGCTATAAAAGTTTTCAAACCACGTTACGCGGGAAAAACGGCTAGAGGCTAGTACAATCGTGTTTCTATTATATTCGGGTTTACTATTAGCCTTTACTGTTCTGAAGATTCCCAGCGAATTTTGTTTCACGCAATCTTATTTAGAATCTCCCGATTTCCGATTAAGATCAAGTCTTAAACGTCCCCAATTGAGACATTTGAAAGCGATTTCAATCCATATTTAACTGCTATGCCGTCCCCGGAACCGTTTAATTAAATAAGCTGAGACCATTTGGCACCAGAGCTGTATTTATGGACCTATTACTTTCCCACAACTGGGGATGAATCTTACTTTGGAGTTTGGAATCAATTTATTATTAAAGCCGACGATGCATTGGCGAGTCCTCTGGTGTTTCAAATGTCTAATAGGCGCCAGTGACTAAGATTAGGTGGTCTTCAGTATCAGTGTCAGACACGAAATAGAAATCCACAAGTATTGATTAGATCTTTATTACCATTTATTTTAAGTATCTTTATATTAAAACGCCAGCCACCGTTGTTGCTGTGTAAAAGCTATTTCAGGCAAGCATTAGTCAATCGTTTTGTTGCACAAAATAATTTACAAATTCTGGCGACGGCAAGACAAATATTCACATTCGACAAATGGTCGCGAAGCCATGACAAATATTTGAAAAAAACATTTGACAAATGCTCGGAAGTCATGACAAATATTATAGCTTGGGACTTGGTACTGATCAACAATAACTTTTTGTTTAGTAATCAAATGCCTGACACAGCATGTTTTGTCAACCAAGCATATATGTATTATTTGTTTTACGTAAAATTTGATTTGGAATGCGACTCCCACCCCTTGTCACACGATGTCACACTTTGTCGACCCCCTCCACCTTATGATGACCCCTTAGGCCCATACGAAATAATGCTTTTGAATTTGCATTAACCAAACATTTGACAAACCGCATCGCAAACTGAACCTTGAATTCACCGCAAGGTTACCGGTAATGCATGGCTGTTGATCCGTCATGCTTTATTTCGTCTCTATTCACACCTACACTTTGGAACGATACGAATTGTGGAATTGTGATCTTTTACGTTTTTATTCTTTCGAGTTTTCAAGAACCATTTTCCCTAAGTAAGGTCGAGGTTAGCACTCATGTACGTGGGATATTATTTTAAAATCGTGCATTCATATATACTTTTAAACTACCATGTCAGTACTTGTTTATAAAACTATTTTGTTCATCTACCCTGACATATTCAGTATTAAAACTTGCGTGCTAATATTAGTAATAGTTTTGTACATTCCCGTGGGCTTAAACATAAGATTGTTTTAGTTACTTTAGAGTTTAGTTATTTAAATTACATTGCTAAATATTTTTATTGTTTTGTAAATATTGTTATATATATATATATATTATATAACAATCCTAGTACTTGTCTAGGCGAGTCTGCCACTTACATAATAAATTACACCATTACATTATATAGGTGGTATAAAATTTCATTTTTGATTTCTTACAATATACCCATAACATAATTTTACAGCTTTGTACATTAATTAATCATCTATATCAATAGTAAAAATGTAGGTCATCAATTTTTCTCATGAACCTAACGAAAAAGCATTACTAACCGCACTCAGAAACGTTTAATAACAATGACATTTTCTATTACCGGAAGAGAAATGTATACATGAATTACCCTAATCTAACGCATATAAAAGGAGGTTTTACCGCTACGTAGATTCTTTTTTCAAACAACTTCAAGGTGCGAATTTATTAATAAAGAACAAAAAGTAGATTGAAAAAATAACGAATGAAGACGAAAGACATAAAGAAGTACCTAGTCCTTTAAAGTTGCACAAATCTCTTATTACTTTATGCAATTAAACGTTTCTAAGTGCGACATTGAAGTATTTTAAACGAACATTTAAAAAAACGCCTGTGAAATGTTTATTTCGAGTATGTTTTTCCTGCAAATGAACGAAGTTATATTACCTGCGTCATAGCATCAGTAATTAGATATGCTGACGTGTATCGCTGACGGGGTTTCGCGGTTTTCTTTAGACCTATGTCCTCTAGGGGAAAAGTGGCATAAAACAGCTAATTCAAAGGTAAAGTAATAAATCAAGGAAATAAAGAAAAACTTGTATTCTTAGTGCTTATTACTTTAGTACGCAATAAGTTATGGTTGAAAAATAAAATAAAAAATAAGAATTGGAAAAGCCGACTTATGTTTATTAAAAATCGGTTCATAAGCAAAAAAATTGTGGGACGGGGACTGGAACGTTGACGGGGAGGCGGTACGAAGTGGGCCGGGTTAGCTAGTAGTTCATAATATCGTACGTGTAGACATAAGAAAACAAATAAAATAATCTCAAACACTTACTTTACAGAGAGACGAGAGGTACCACCGCCACATCTTTCTTTCATCATTCTTTATGCTGTCTTCTGGTTTGAAGCGTGTGTTAAGGAAGACGCACTTAACCAACGCGTTCCAACTTAGTGTTCATGGGTAGCAACGCATTTGTAGTCGACGTAAATAATTTCGATCCTGTCTTCGGTTGATTACAGGTGTCCATGGGCGGCAGTGAGCACTTACCATCAGGTGGACTGCATGCTCGTTTGCTACTTTTTTAAAAAAATTTAAACGCAGCGAAATGGCAGGTCACCTAATGATAAGTGATCACCGCCGCCTATGGACATTTGCACCAGAGGTATCACCAATGCAACGCCCGCTTTGAAGTAGAGCTCTTTCTGTGCTACGTTTGAAGAACCCCACGTCATAGCGCTTCGGGAATGCCTCAGAAGGAATTAATTCCACAATCTGCATGTGCGCGGGAGGAAGGATCGCATAAATCGGACAGTTGAGGACTGCTAGGAATCAACTGAAACGGGTGGAACTTCATTCTTCGGCGAGTGGTGCGTAGGTGAAATGGTGACGTTGGCACCAGGTCAAACAGTTTTTCGGAACACTTACTTCTACTTGAATATTATAGTCTTCAATACGTTATATCGGTGCTGTTAATTTTTAGTCAAATGTTTGTGGGTATATCAGGTTAATGTCGCTATCTTAAAAGTGCAATTCGTTCATTATTCGTTCGAAATACAATACAATACAAAAATATTTATTGTACACCACAAAAGAGAAATATAAATCATTGATTACTTTAGGTCTTATCGCTAAAATCGATCTCTTCCAGACAACCTTAGAGATTACTATTTTGCTCTTACTTTACTTTAATTTGCGATTACTTGGCTCTTTCGAAACACGGGTCTATCATGCCACTCTTCCCTATAGATATCCCAAGTAATACGACCGCACTCGGAGCACTTAAAATGGAACAAACCCGACAGGAAGTGGTCACTGATGCCTATGTGCATTGGTAATCAACCTCGGACAGGATTGATCTATCTGAGTTCGAGTTCGACAAGTTCGACAGATGCGGCGACAGATTCGATCGATTCTTCAAATTGAAGACTAAGTTCACTCTCCCTAATTTAGGTCAGCCTCCACATCAAAACATATGTAATGTGTGTATGTATGTATGTATGTATATATATATATATATATATATGTATGACTGTATGTTTATTTGTATGTATGGCCGCACCCCTGTCCCACCGTTGGGTACAGGTCTCTTCCCACAACTGGGGAAGGCCTGGAGCATATTCCGACACACGCTGCTCCAATGCGCGTTGAAGGAAGAACTGGTTATTGGCCAACCGTTGTCGGATGATTTCAACCCCTAAATGGACTCCGACGAGGTTTAACGACTGTCATCTATCGATAACAACAGTTACTGACCGCGCCCGATGTTTTGCTGCTTAACTTATACGATTATATGCAATCTACACAAGCTGCAGGACAATGCGCGCTTCTCTTCTTGTATGTATATCTTTCAGTATATATGTATGTTATAATTACCGACCGATCTTTATGAAAAAAAATCCAGATGTTAAGTGAAGACAACTACATCAAGAATACATCAGTGAAAACCGCATTCAAATCGGATCAGCCGTTTTTGAGATTAACGTGCACAAACGCACAGACAAACAGACATAATAAAAAAATGGTTCTATTCTTTAATTAAGACCCCTAAAATGTTTTTCTCTTAGATATCTTCCATGTACAAACATATGCTACATAAAAATGAAATAAACAAATAATATAGAAATAAGAGTAAAATCGCTATTAGATCAATTTACCTTTAACCGAACGTATTATATCGAACAATGTTGATGCAAAGCTTCAGACCGATTGAAAGTGTCTAAAACATTCTGTCACATTCCCCCACTGATTTCCCCGTTATAATATGAGTACAATCGCGATTGGAACATCGACTTTCAGCCGAATGTTTTATCGTAAACTAGCTGTTGACTGTTGAATTGACTGTAGGCGAAGTATCAGTAAATTCATATTTTTGGTGGCGTATAACTTTAAATCTATAATATCTTCTAAATTATTTGATTCATGTAGTGTTAAGGACAATTTTGATCTGTATTAAATGGCGAAGCTAACGAACGTATTTATTTAAATAAGGATTAATATTGAACAGAAAAACAGCCTCGAAAATATAACGTAATATTTATAATTTAAATTTTGAACATAAAAGTAGTTATTGTTGTATCCATAAGAGATATAGACATTTTATCGCGGACTTCTTTGTAGTATTTTTCTAGATATCCAATTATCCAGAACATTACTTTAGTGTATCTCTGATATACGCGACGCACGCGAGTTAAGCTATGAGAGCAGGCGAGATTTTTTACAACCGCGCGGCCTCTTCAACAGTAATCGTTATATTTCAGTCGATTCATATAAAACTGTAATGTGCTATTAACCTTAATCTTCCTCAAGAATTGCACTATCTTTCAGTGTACAAAAATCCGTTTAATAGATTTTGAGAAAATCAGTACGGCTTTGGGAACTTTGTTTTATATATATGTGTAGATTTTTTATATATGTGTAGATAGAAGATGTGCTATTCTAATGCTTCTTCTGAAGTTATATTACTGTAATGTTTCATCGA
This sequence comes from Udranomia eurus, assembly GCA_018250275.1. Taxonomy (NCBI): domain Eukaryota; kingdom Metazoa; phylum Arthropoda; class Insecta; order Lepidoptera; family Hesperiidae; genus Udranomia; species Udranomia eurus. The sequence goes on along the minus strand of DWNJ01000038.1, from coordinate 5,489 downwards.
CGAGTATATCCGTTTGGTAGTTTTTGCGTAAAAGAGGAACAAACATCCTCACAGACTTTCGCATTTATAATATCAGTTTGACAATGCATAGCTGATTCATACCAACTGAATGCGTCTAAAAACATTGTCACTATCCCCCACTGATTTCCTATTTGAATGCACATCTGTTATTTCCCCGGGAACTGTCGGCTATTTTGATTGGAATCTCGGATAATATTCATATGCATTCATTTGAGTAGTCTATGTGTCTGTTGTTCGGAAAAAATGGATTTTCGAGTCTACGCTGTCTGTGTTTTTAAAGTCAACCATTGTCCATCATTTAGAGGCTCATTTTTCTAATGTAATCTGTGTTTGTGAATAAGACCACCTAAGTAGGCCTAGGCTGAGTTCCTATGTAACTTTCAGTTTAATTTGACTCAGCTTGTAAAACATGATGTGATAGACTATCGTAGTAACGAAAAAAAATATGTTTTTTTATCGTCTACTTGTCTACTATTATGTGTTTTGGATCTGTTTTACGAATTTCATGATATTATCTTTTCTATTATATTCTACATAAAGATACTACACAATATTATAAGAACCCGAGTAATATAGTTTTACCTCTTTACAAATTGATTTTGATTAGTATAAAACGTTTCAATTATATTTTCATGATCATGTTTGCTAATTTACACTAAAACAAAATAATATATATTTGAATGAATCTACTCCCTTAAAAATACAGTCAGAACTCATGACCTTTCTGAGTGATGACGTTCCACGTGAACATTAAAACCGCATTAAAATTAAGCTTTTGCTACAAACTCTCGCATGTACCAGGGTCGCATACACTTTGGCGATTTGCCCACCACTAGCATTACTACCGATCTACAAAACAATTCATTTATCTTACCGCTGTGATTCTTTATAATGGAGTGAGTCGAAATGGACGCATCTTGTCCTGGAAGTTTTAGACTTTTAAAACTATAAGTATTTTTGTTAATAGTAAAGATTACTTTTGTAAAACCATTATCATCATCATCATCAGCTTAAGTTTCACCACTGCTGGAAGCCTCCAGCACCAAGGCGCGCCACCATACCTGATCCTCGGCCTTCCTCAACCAGCCAGTCCCTGCCACCTTCAGACCTCATCAGGTCATCAGTCCATCAAACTAAGGAGTGTCCCAGTCTACGTCTACCCGTTCGTGGTTATCATTCCCGAACTCATCAGATACCAGCTGCCATAACCATTATAATAGCAATGAAAATTTTCCGCAATATGTCTTTATTCGTAAATAAAAACTCAAACCGAACTTTTTAAACCATATTTTAAGGTTAATTATTATAAACTGTATATAAGTATTGTCTTATATTTAATTTATTTTTGATATGAATTATGTTTTGATCTTATATACAAAGCTGGAAAGTGCATTAGATTTAATTTCAATATAAGATTCAAATAATTTCTGTACTAACAATCAAATAATTATTTAAACTACTGTATTAACAATTTACGAACTGTTTTAGAACGTTTCGTTTTATAAACAAAAACAGCGAAAGAGGATTTACCGCATTGTAACTTCCGTGACATTTCAGACCATTACTTCTTTTCGTGCAATTAGCAGAAAACAAAAATTGAAAAAGGCCTTAAGCCTCAGAGAGACTTAGAGTGCACCCCTAATTGGCCAGTTTTTAGACGTATCGTGTTTTTTTTATTATTACTGGGAGGTAGCCAACGAGCATGCAGTCCACCTGATGGTAAGTGGTCACTGCCGCCCATGGACATCTGTAATCAGGCCGAGACAGGATCGACATGGTTTCTCAGGTCAACTACAAAACGCAGTAAACAAAAATGTACTCTAATAACTTTAATTTAATACAGACTTAGGCAGAGTATACCCTTAATTGTACAGGAATTAAATCGAAAAAATGGTCAGTTTCGAATGATAATCAAATATAACAACGGAATATAAATAGATCTATTCTCAATAAAAGTGCCGTAAAAAGTAAAAAAAAGTGTAATTCTCAAATTTAAATGGTAGTTGGAAAAACGTTAGGACATCCTATCAAACAAAAACGGTTGTATCAAATTGGCTAATAAATGACGAAGTTTCAAGGTAACGAAAAAATCAAATTCTTATTTTGAAGTCGGAAAAAAATCCAAAAAGAGACCCAATAAAGTCCAACACATTTAGTCGAACAAAATTCAAATCTGGCACACATGCGAGTTACTTACCCGGAAACCAACACATGAGTAATGGAGAAACTGAGGGCGAGAATGAGGACGAGATCTGCCAAGATGGAGACAAGGGAACAAAATCTTAGATGGGACTCGGTGCCAATTTCGATAAACTCTCGGCTTTGATAAATCGTTTGCGGTTTTGAAATAAACTTTGCTGAATAGAAAACATTGCTTTTGGGACAGATACTCAGGTTTTTCGTACGTTTACAATCCGGTTAAATGGTGACAGTGATGGATCGTATTTAACTTTAATAGGAAAAGGGTTTAGCAGTGGAGTGATAAGAGACATTTGTTTATTTATATTGTTTCATACCAGCAAGACACCGTTATAGAAAAGAAGTAATATACTTTGTTAATTTAACTTAAGTAACGCCATTTATGAGATCGCATTCGATCGACCAAGTAAAGTAAATAAGCAAGTTAAGCAAGTAAATAAGCAAGTTAAGCAACGCCGGGCAAAAACTGGCATCCAGTTATCCAGTCTGAGTCTGATCGATAGTGGTATTTTCTTGCGCGTTTCCGTGCTTCAGAGGGCTAGTTAAGCCGTCGGTCCCGGTTGTTATCGCCTGATAGCAGTCGTTTAACCGTCGGAATCCGTTTGGGGGTTTGAAAACATCCGGCATATTGGTTGGCCACTAACCAGTTCTTCCGTCAACACAGAGCAGCATGGCGGAATACGCTTCAGGCCTTCTCCGGTTCTGGAAAGAGACCTGTGCCCAGCAGTGGGACATAATAGGGTTGCGGCTTATTTATTAGAAAACTAACAGGTAGTGGCGTATAGATTGAGCTCATGCATAATTTATATTCTTTTAATAGCAATTTTATTAACCCATTCAGCTAAGTTCGACGGTTCGTTTTGATACGTTCACGTCAATAGTGCAATGTAGGACTGGGACCGAACCCACGACCTCTGGGGCTCTTAATTTGCATCACTTAATCGGTTTGGTATGATATGAGAACTGAACAAGGCACTTCAATTCAGTTCTTAAGGGTTCTCAGATCAATCATCAGTCATCGAGATCAGAACTATGGTCATGAATGAATCTTTGCTCAAATGAGCTCTTTACACTATGATAAAGCATTATTACCTTTCCTTTATTGCCATCTCTCTACCTCATATGATCAGTTGTTTGCCACCGCGTAGAGCAAGTTGAAGAATTTAATATATGAGGCTCTGGCACTTCGTTTTAATATGTCGGTTATTCGTTTGTGGACCGACATCCAACACTTTGCTAAAAGCGTGCTTGTAGGGCCTTGTCATTGACGCAGCGAAGATAAAGTGTGTTCTCTGCAATTATGTGACCCTGGTACTTGTGATGATATTTACGAGACGATATTTTTTTTTGAGACGGTTCCAATAACATTTACCGATAAATAATAATAGGTATTTTATAAAAAACTGTATTAAGTGATAATATTTATAATAGCTATATCATTTAAAATTATTTAATTAATGTAATGTAACGGATTGCTATATTCTATCGTGTTCTAAAAAAAAGTCTTTCTTTTGTGACAAAATGTTATAAATGGCCAAAAATAAAATATATTACATACAGTCTATATTTATACTATTGCAAATGTTTTGAAATTGGAACTTTATATATTATATATAAAGACGCATTCATATCTGTTAAGTAGATAAAAAATTAAAAGAAAACAATGTCAACCTTCTTTTTATGAACAGTAACATATAAAACAATCTATAAGCGCTTAACGATAAAAACGCCACGAAGCATCGTAAAACGAGAAAAAACTGAAGGAAAAAGGCCTTTTCAAAACATATCACGCTTGTTAACACGAGATGACGAGAGACTAGTCATTTCGCTGATGACTTCGTCAATTAAGATGACTCAGCGGATTAGGCGAGATGAAAGGGTAAGGCGACGAACTATGTAACTTTTATGTCGAGTATGAGCCAGTATGTTGAGAATACAATATGTCGCCCGTTCCACTGGGAAACGGTAGAATATATCATAGTATCTTGAGTATAGTATAGCGCGTTCCATTTAAAACGACATTTTATTTGAAATTTGACTACGATTCCACCGAGGACCTTTTAACAATTATATCCTAAACTGCGCAGTTCATGTATATGCATACAAACACATACACACACACGCTCACGCTCACGCACACACATACATACACATATAAACACACATTACTTTAACCATAAAACTCCCTCACATAGACCGTTTATTTTGAATCAATTGTTCTAGCTATAACCTCGTCCTTGAACCTTGAGAGGAGGGTCTAGAGATCTGTAATACGGGGTTACATAGTACAGACTCCAGTCTCTCACTAAGATGTATGATCAAAATAAGAGTGTTATATTCTATGTATATGTATGACTTTGTGATGAGAGCAATAAAAAATATATATATATCGTCTGTTTGATATGAAATAGTTTTAATTTAATTACGTAGCTATACTATAAAATATTTTATATCAAGCAAAACCAGCAAGTAAGCATGGAAATGATTTGAGTAATATTTTCGATTATTTAATAAAAACCAAAGTTCTAGTAACACAATTGTATATGTGGTCTCTTTCAATCAATACGTATTCGAGGGTTCCGATTATACAACCATATTTGTTTGCATAGAAGCTACACACCAATTTTCACAGCTTTCTATTGAAAACCTATTTTCGCAGCTCCAATGCAAAACACCCTTAAGGGAAACACTTTCAAAGCTTTGACAGCAGATTGCATCGACAGATTGTGTATCTAGCGTTGAACAAATACCAAAGAAAGATAAACAAAACTATTTCCTCCAAAGATTTTGTTTTGTAAGTCTTCATACCCGAATTGAGTAGAATATATTTGTTAATCCGATAAAAAAACATTTTATAAAATAAAGAATTATAAAATAAGATGCACAGAAAAATAAAAAAAAGTACATATTTGCTAATTCGAAGATGTCTTTACAACAGTATACATATAACAAAAGTCATCATTTTTTTTTTAAATAAAGCTTTTTAAAAACAGGCTTTTATTTAATTACACAAAAAGAAGAACTAAACTTTGAATGAAATGAAACCAATCGTAAATTGATTGATTTATGTACATGTATAACACAATTTATTAAATGCAGCTTGTTGCGAGATTTGCATATTTTATATATTTTCATAGAATTACTTATAAAAAGTATATCAGGCAAGACTAGTTAGTACATAGGTAAACACGATTCAAAATTCAGTTGTGTCCCGCACAAACATACATACATAGCAAGTTAAATAAATTGTGTTATACATGTACATAAAT
>DWNJ01000037.1:0-22345 GCA_018250275.1 Udranomia eurus | reverse complement strand
GTAAGTCCGCCACCCTACCCATTGGGCTATTGCCGCTATAAATTATATATTATTAAGCAATGCATATGTGTACAGCATCAACTACGAGTACGACGAACCGACCGTCACCACCATGGCTCATCACCTCTCAGCCCACGGTGTGGAGGTCGTCAGCTCCGCCAGTGCCCAAGAATCCGATACAGACCCAGCAAGAGAAGAAGAAACCCACTGTTATCACGCCTCCCACCTTCCGACCTCATATCACTCTACCACCAGAGGTTCAGTTGGGCAATATTGGGACTAAGGTAAATAAACTTATAATATTTCTTATGTATTTTGGTATTAGAATCATGTCAGCAATCATAATACGAATTAAGTCAAATAAATAAATTGAATTACTCAAATAATAAGATGCAATAATCATGAAAAAATAATAATCATTAATTTAAAATAAAGTCAATACTCAAATTAATACATCCGAGCTATAAAAGACGCGTAAGCTGAGAAGGCATTTTAATAATAGGATTAATATAGTTTGAGATATAGAAGCTAAATGTGAAATGAAAAATAATAATAAGGCTCGGAAGTCATAATCCGGATTACAGATTTTCTTCTTAAAAGACATCTTATTATACTTTGAATGAAAGCCTCTAGATTAGTGCCTTATTAAAATACAGCTTATTGACGTAAATGGAACGATGGAAAAGAAATTCTTGCTTATAAACCTCAGTCTCGCTTTCTTGGAATCATTTCAAAGTACTATCTAAGGACGTGTTATATTATATTCAGGTAAATCAAAATATTCAATTAGTGCAAATCTTCATAAACAATGTTGTAAATGCGAATGTTTGTGTTATAATTTAAAGTCTTAATTACTCAATCCATCAAATGTTCAAAATTTTCTTATTTTTAAACAAATTGTCGGGAGTACAGAAAAGTGTAAGAAATCTAATAAAAGTACTGTATTTTAGTATATTTAGGAATATACGTTTTATATGGTCGTTGGGTAAGAAAGTTTACAAAAGCGTACAAAACCTCAGGTAAAAATTGATAACTAAATAAATAACGCGTATTGCAAATTAGAATCTAATTATATTATCAGTATGTTATACAGTAAACATGTTTGGTAAAACTGAAGTACATTGTTCATATTTGTCCTTTAGAAAACGACGACGAAGCAAGTGGAACTGCCAGCCGAAAGGGAACCGCCGCCAAACCCTAGGGAGAGCATCCCGGAAGTGAAGGAAGAACCAAAACCGGTGGAAGCTGACAATCCCAAAAACGAAAAGCCACACAAGGATAAGGACGTTGAAGTTGGTGAGTGTTTGCGGAGAAAAATCTTGTAATTTATTTTATTGAAATAAAGTAAAAAATATATCAACAATACGTAAAACGATTACGAATTTATTACAAAAGTAAAAATTACAGAACCTTGTTTTTGCTCACAAATAAAATATTTTTTACAGTAAAATGTATTTTCGTTAATCTTAACACGTTCATGTTTTATTATTAAAAACGGCGATATGTAATTAAATTTTTAATTCGACTGCAAAAAAGGGTGTAATATTTATTTTGTTATGCCGTTCTTATTGAAAATAAGCGATATGCGTTGATGTATATTGAAAACATGTACATTTTCAGCTCCAGTCACGGACTGGCCGGCGAAGGATGACGATTCTGAAGCAACGCCGTCTATACACGTACCGGCTAAGGAAAACAAACATGAAACGGACACCAATGACGACTTCGAGAAGACTTACTGTAAGATATTAACATTTGAATAGTAAAACGTCATTTGAAGTTGGTAAAAACGTTTACCGTTAGTCCCTTTCTCACTTACTACGGTGGCAATACCGATGGTAAGGGCTCAGTGGATATAAGCGACCGTGAACACATGTCATGAAAAAAAATGCTTTAATTTATTCGCAAGTATAAAAACTTCATATTTCTTAGCTAACATTACAACTAATTGTCAGACATATTTTCAGCCACCATTGCAACCCCGGCGATGGGCAGACGAGCCTTCTGCCCCCAAGTGAATGCTCGTGGCCTTCATTGGAACTGGACTTTGGCTGGTACATATGCTGTGCAGCCGTGTCCTGGAGGTGCCACTGGATTGGCTAGATGGAAGTGAGTAGACTCTCAAAAAATGTAAGTTTGTAGTAAGTTTATAGTAGACCACGAAAGACTTAAGTAAACTGTACAGCTTTCGTGTCCGTCATTAGTAAAACCTATAATACTAAATGATTTCTAGTAGACCATGGAATACTTGAGTAGATCAATAAATGTACAAAATAAAATAATTTTTTTTGTCTTATTTACTAAGACTTAGTATTGTGTTGTTGAGGTATAAAGTTAAAATTTTGGGTCAAAATCTAATTCTTCCTTCGTTTTCAGGTGTACCTTGACATCACATCAGCACATAGAAGAAGAAAGGCCACGGAGACGTGGTGCTGGCCTGCAATCTGGAGAAAATTATCACGACCTTGGCTTGGACCAGCCAAACGATAGACAGTTGCAGCTTATAAGAAGATTGGGTTCGGAGGCTTTGCTCAAAGGTAAGCATTATTTTAAGATAGTGAAATAAAGTGAAGAGGTTCCAATTTAGTTAGTATCAACGGATTTTTGCTAGTTCCAAATAATACAATTGTTCACCATAAATTCATTAACAAGTCAAAATAAATCAGATGCGCTGACTTAGCAATTCTGCTGCTCAGTATTTTGATTTGATTCTGTGGTGACTTAAGATTTTTGAGAGGGGATGGCCCCTTTCCATCTCAGAAAGGGAGGACTCGAGATGAGATAACGATTGAATATCTACAAAAAACACCTTATCATCAGGTCGTGATGGTGATTCGCCAGAACACGTGATCGACTACCGAGGTAGCTCCAGCGCCAGCGTCTCCGACATGAGCAACCATCACATCACCAACGGAGAAATGGCTTATTGTAAGTCTTTTCTATGGTACACTATGGCTTTGAAGTAGCAAAGAGACATGTAGTCTGGCTGAGTAAGTGATCACTGCCGGTTCAGGACGCCTGTAATCAGTCCCCGGTGGGATTTGAGTTACACATATGTTTACACAAACAGCTGTGTGAATATTTATAGAATGCACTGATTAGTGGAGCATTTTTTTATTTTTATCGATTTTTACAATTAATATTCCTTGAAATATTATCGGGTCGAAGTCAATCTTTACTGCAAAAAATCTGCTTCTCAAAACAAAAACCTATTTTTTATTTCTAAATCCTTTTATTTCACATTTGCAGCAGATGCAATGCCAGAATGGCACGGGGCTACGGCAGACCTCAGTGAGTGCAGGTCGGTGTGGCTGAACAGCCTCGAAGCGAGGGTCCGGGAGGGAGAATCGCTGCTCAGCATTAGCAACGACTTAGCGCAGGTATGGTTGGTTTATTAATTTATTGCACCACGGACAAAATTTCTAATACGAATTTAAGATCTCAAATTGTAATTGTTGTTGTGGACTTAAATGGTAATTTGCAACTTTACCTAAAGATAAGCAAACATTCACTATTTGATTAATTTATTTGATAGATTTCAATTAATATGTTGAAAAAGAAGAAACATACTTTCAAAAATAAGACAAATCTATAAACGATTATGAGACTAATTTAGAACATAAATACCGAATTATATAGCATGAGTCATACAACACATTTCCAACATCCATTGTCATCAATTTACTCATTCTTTTCTATTTTCTTATCACTTGGCATACCCAACTCGATCTAACATTCCACAACTGTGATCCAGGTGACTTCCTCCAAGACCCTGTACGGTGGAGACATGACGACCACGACGAGTATCATGAAGAAGCTGGCCCAGAGGATGTCGCAGAACGTCCAGACCTTCCCCGACCCAAGGCAGAGGGAAGCCATCGTCACTGATATGCTACTTGGGGTTATTAAGACCGGTGAGTTGATTATGAAAATCCGCATTGGGGGGTGGTGAAGTATGCTCCAAGTGGGTAATGCGTACCCAACATGGGACATGAGAATGGTTGCAACCGAGCAGGCTTTTGATTTGAAGGTGGTAGAACTTTTTACAGTTCGACTCCGCAGGCACCATCGTCACACCTATTTCTGTCTTATAACACCAGTGTTCTTGCTGCTGTGTTCTGATCTGAAGTGTGTGGTCGGGACACACTTAACCGCGGCGTTCCAACTTTAACGAGCATCGAATAAATTAAATTATTTCTATAAATTACAAGAAAATCAAATCGCAGGAATGCAAACCATCATATATTAAACATAATTGAAGTAGAAAAAAGAAGGGCTTGAAATTTTGCACTAAATAAGGTTCTCTAACCTTCTCTCCCTTTAATAACCGTCGCTTTTGGAACTTTACGAGAACCCTCTCTTCCCTCAGGATCCAATCTCCTGGAGGAGAGCCACCGCGCCTCCTGGTCAGACCTCAGCACGGACGCCCAGAACAAGGCCGCAAGCGCGTTGCTCACGCAGCTAGAAGAAAACGCGTTTCTCCTCGCCGACGCCGTGACTAAGGAGAAGACCATTTTGCAGATTGTTAAGAATATCTGTAAGTACCTGCATATCTGTAATACCGATTGATATTTATCAATAAACTGTATCATAAGCAAAAAGAATGGACCACATTTTACTCTTAAATTTTGATTAGAAAGTAATCCATATGATGTTTTTCATCAAACTTTAAAAAACACCGCACATTAAATATTAATTTTGAGTTATATTGACTTTATTTCAAACGCGAAATCAATGCAAATCTCAAAATCCTTAAAGTGCGCTAATGGTCTTATTATTTGTGTAAAGCATATTTTTACTAGATAAATAATGTTTGGTGATGTTCTCAGGTCTATCCGTCAGGGTGTTGGAGGTGAAGAACGTGGAAGACGAGACATTTCCTTCGACGATCGCTCAAGAGCAGTGGAAGGCTTCCGAAGACACTATAACCATACCGAAAGCGGCTTTACTTGGTAACCAACTAGCTACGAAAATATTATTACATTTCGTGTCTATATTTAATACAATTATTTAAACTCTTGCTCTCTTACGCATAGGCAACATTTATTTAACACATTCGTACTAATCTAAAATATAATTTATACTATTATTCAACGACATATCAAATGATAATAGAGTAGCCACTCTATAGCCATAGATTAATAGAATATTTTTTTACCGTAAAAAAATCGGCACTAGTAAAGTATTTATGTATTTACTTTTCACGAATCCAGAATATTTTGCTTATACAAATAGATAGGAAATGTAACTATTAATGGAATTTAAAAGAATATCTTATTTTATTATGAACCAAAAACGTACAAAATTAAATCTCACTTTTTCTAACATTTTATCCTTAATTAATTCTTCTTTCATACTCATATGTCATCAATACTCTTTATCTAATATTAATCTTCCACTCTTTCAGACAACCGTCAAAACGACCTAGTCCGCATAGTGTTCTTCGCCTTCGACCGTCTGGAGCAGATCCTTCCGCCCACCTTCGGGAAGAGTCCCCAGTTCTCCGCATACTCCTCGGACCCAGCCACGTCCTTCTCCACCAGCATCAACTCTGAACGGGAGAAGAAAAACATTACTAGGGTTCTGAATTCGAAGGTAAATAAATATAAAATTTGCATATTGCCACAGGTATATAAAATTAGAAAATTGCTAATAAAATAAATAGTTAAAGACGTTTTTCAATACAATTCGTAAATGGTTTTATTGTATGAATCATAAATATTTTGTTTTCGTTGATTTTCGCGACAACTTTTTATATATGATTCAAAGACTATGATAGACTACGATACGATAGATGTTACGTACGATTTCTTATTATGAACCATAGGACCTATCAATCTACCTACGAACAGTTCCATAATCTTCACTCCAGTCTAAAAAAAAATGCACAGTCCTACAAAGTTACTCACCTTAATATCAATCTATTGACGGATAATCCTTTAACCTTAGTTTTAGTATGTATCGGGCAAATATAATTCTTAAATTCATTTACAGGTGATATCGGCAAGTTTGGGCAACGGCCGCCATATCCAACTGTCACAGATGGTGCGTTTGACCATGAAGCATCTGAAGACAGAAAACCTGACCAATCCCGCTTGTGTCTTCTGGGACTATACTTTACAGTAAGTGTGGTGGGGTTACGTATAAACAAATACGTACAACGTTTCAAAATAACAACAAAACACCAAAACTCCAAATAACATGGTCTACAACGTCATCCTCACTTCCCAGCGGCTGGTCATCCGAGGGCTGCCAGGTGGAGTGGTCCAACCTGACCCACACGGAGTGCGCGTGCTCGCACCTGACCAACTTCGCGATCCTGATGGACGTGCACGCGGTGAGCGTCAGCGCCTCGCACGAGATGGCGCTGAGCCTGCTCACGTTCATCGGCTGCGCCATATCCGCCGCGGCGCTGCTCGCCGCCATCGTCGTGTTCCAGTGCTTCAGGAACATGAAGGTGAGTTCCGCGAGTTCAATGTGGGACCAAAATTTTACATGCTGTAGAATATTTTTTTGTAATTATTAAGGCGTTCAAAGCCTTGTATGTTAATGTATATGACGTTATTAAAAAATATTATTTTTACTTTTTGTTATAAAATAAAACTCAAATAAATCAACAGTTTTGAATATTTATTTCTAAGGAACATTTAGATGTTATATTTTTAAATTGTTAAACAAAAAGTGATCGATACATAGAAATAATTAGCATTGTAAGCATTTTGATCCCAAGGGTATCTAATGTATAACTAATTAATTATTATTACTATAGAGACCTGTATAATTTAATTCGTTTCACACCATTTTCAGTCGGACCGCGTCTTAATCCACAAGAACCTGTGCGCGTGTCTGCTCATCGCTGAAGTGATCTTCATGGTGGGCATCAACCAGACACAGAACAGGATCCTGTGTGGGGTCATCGCTGGGCTCTTGCACTACTTCTTCCTGGCCGCTTTCGCTTGGATGTTCCTTGAAGGTGAGTAAATGGAGGATATGTATAAACATATACCATTATATAATGTTTTGATGGGGACAGTATTCTAAATTAATGTTTTAAGACGCAAATATTTTAGAGATTTGAAATGTATTCATACTGGGTAGTTCAGTGCTAGGTACAATATAATATTAGAATGTACAATTATAGATATAAATATATATGATTACACATAGCGGGCAACATAGTACATACATATGCGTCGGGTCCGTGCGCAGGGTTCCACCTGTACGCGATGCTGGTGGAGGTGTTCGAGCCGGAGCGCGCGCGCGGGCGCTGGTACTGCGCGGGCGCGTACGCCGCCCCCGCGCTGGTGGTGCTCGCGTCCGCCGCCGCCTTCCCCGCGGGGTACGGCACCGCGGCGCACTGCTGGCTCTCCACCGACCGCCTCTTCGTGCTCAGCTTCGTGGGGCCCGCCGTCTTCGTGCTGCTCGTGAGTGCCCTTGTACAGTACGGATACGGATATCCGGCGGTATTGCTATTAGTGGTTGCGAACCCCGCTGAAATTGAGCGAGTGATGCAGGTGCTGATTTTTGATATATTGAATAGGGTTATTTAAGTCTGTTATCAATAGATGATATATTTAAAAATTACAATAAATTGTGTACTGATAGTAGGTGTACTGGTGTTCTGGTTCTGCTGGTGGTCTGGTGTATCGATAGGTATATCGATGCTTGATAGGCTGACTACACGACGAATATAAAAAAACTGTTTTAATGATGCTAAATAAAACATTGTGGACAAAATAAAATAAATGATACTATTTTAATAATGCCTCAAATGAAATGACTCACAACTTAAAAGGTCTCGTATCTGAAAATATTTTTAATCGAACTTAAAAATGATCCACATTCCTGGAACTTGACTTAATTTTACCAACTCATTATTGTCCTACAAAGGTAAAACGTTCAATAGACGTTTTCCTGTTTGGTATAAAACTTCTTAATTTCTATTATTTCAGGCTAATTGGATCTGTCTGGCCATGGTGATTTACATGATGTGCCATCATTCCACCGTGTCCGTCAAGGCTAAAGAGAACTCAAAACTTTACAAAATAAGGTAAATACAATCTTGTAGTCCTTATGATGCCTAGTTTCTTTTCCAGTCACTTTCTATTCTTCCAAAGAGAAATATATTTTTTATTAATTATTAAATTATCGCTTGTTACGTCCCACTTATTGACAGTTCCACTGACACCATTATAGATAATCAAGCATTAATCGAACATATTTTAGCTTACTACTAAAGCCGTTGTTAATTCCTTCAGTGAGTTCATATATGAATCTTACTTTTTATGAAATAGTAAAATAGTGTCTAAGTTGAACGGATTGTCTAAAACGGTGTTTTACTACAGGGTATGGCTGAACAGTTCCATCGTGCTGGCCGTCCTACTCGGTTTGACCTGGACGTTCGGGCTGCTGTACCTCAACGAGCAGACCGTGAGCATGGCGTACGCCTTCACCATCCTCAATTCGCTGCAAGGACTCTTCATATTCATCTTCCACTGTTTGCAGAATGAGATCGTAAGTATCTTTCAAGGTTAATCTTATAAATTTTGATCTATCATTATATCAACATTAATTTTGTGCTATTTGAACCCTTGAGTTCTACTTAAATTTTTCTTATTAGTGCATCAAACTTATTTATTGTGCTTGTGCAATTTTTATATAAGTGACATTTATTGCAAATTGAGACCAAATTAATTTAAAATCATATTTATAACAAGACGCTTCGCAAAGAGCGGATCGGTTCCCAACATTAATGAACTAACAAACATATCAACAGAAACACTAATGAACTCACCAATATACACACCAACGAATACATTAACAAACACACCAACGAATACACCAGCTAGCACACTAGCGAACACACTAACGAACACACCAACGAACACACCAGCGAATACACCAGCGAACACACTAACGAACACACCAACGAACACACCAGCGAATACACCAGCGAACACATAAATGAATACACTAACGAATATATCAACGAATACTCAAAAGAAACACTAACAAACACACCGACGTATACATCAACAAACACACCGAGGTACACACCAACGAACACATCAACGAGCAGTCGCACGTATACATTGCCGTGTGTACCAACAAGCACACAAACTGAGCTCAGTAATGAACACACAACGAACAAGCGAGCACGGAGTCAGCACCCTCCCGCAGTTCCAGAAGGAGTGCGCGCGCCTGTCGCGGCGCCACCCCTGGCTCGCGTGCTGCGCGCAGCTGGCGCCCGCGCCGCCCGCGCACGCCGTCACCGCCTCCTCCGACCACGACGCGCGCCACGACCCGCGCCACGACCCGCGCCACGACCCGCGCCAGGGCTCCGTGCGCTCGCGCCGCCACCTGCCCGACGACGGGCCCGACCGACCGCACGACAGAGACGTCACGGTACACTCGCTTTCTCTCGCGTTATTTATGTACACACCTCTCCCTCTCTCTGAGACCAGTATTGGAGATGTTCAATTCGCAAGTGGTACTGAGGAATCATTATACGTCTGTGACGAAACTCCTTATTGTTTTAGAAGTAGGTTTTAGGGTATTCTCAAAATGGTGGACACCACTTTTGGAACAGTATTATTTTATAATTGTTTTTTTTACCGAATTCTTAAAATTATTTAAATACTCAAGCTAGGGAAAAATTGTCTCGAAATATACACATTTATTAAACACTACACCACTCTTATAACCACATTGTTTGCATTTCACACATAATTGAACAGAGCCAATTGTATTATATAATAACCTTATACAACTTAATTTATAAAAAACGACACTATCAAATTTTTATAACCCAATAAATATATTTCCATCCAACACGTAACGGTTAAGTTCTGCAATTTTATCTAACCATAAGACTATAAAGGAGAATTATCAGCGATTTTTAACGCCCCATTATAATCCCAAGTATTGCATGATGTATTGGTTTAGTGCCCATATTACAATGAAGAACATCCCATATTTACGTATACATGCATATAATATGTAGGTAATGAAGTGCATGAGTATGGCATTATTTAAAACATACGAGACATGTATATTTAGGGTCGATACAGCAAAACATCAATCCACGATAGCCGAGTTCAAATATCGCCACGTCAAAAACACGGAATGTAACATTCAGCGTCTGCCGGCTGTTCGAACTTCCGGCTACCTTCGGTTTCATCCTCATCCCCGTTTCGGCGTACAGAGCACAGCGAGCGCGTCGGTGTCAGCGTCGACGACAAATAATTTAGTCATCAACAATCTGAACGTGGTCGTCAACAACAACAACCACAACAACAACAACGTGATCAACAACGCGTCCGTGGCGTCGCTGGCGGCCGCCGCCGCGGCGCACAACTACCACTCGAATAGGAACAGGCGTAACTCGCAGGACCAAAGTTTCGCTTCGACGAACTTCGGGCCCACGCTCAACGCGACGGGGGCGAACTTCCAGCACATGGACCGGGAGCCCCCGGCGCCCATGTCGCACTTGCGCAACCCGATCAACGCCGGCAGCGGCCGGTACCCGCCCGGCTACAGACAGAACGTCCAGCAAGGTGCGTACGCATTGCTCAGAGATAGGATTTGTTCCAAATTGTACTGCTGATCAGTCGAATGATTACTTTACCACCAAATACACCACTGGGGCTTACTTCCCGTTGTAACTAATTGGTTAAAGACAGCTCAATCGATATGTGTTTTAACTTTTTTGTTTTTTTTTGTTTTTGTGAATTTTCGCGTCACTAACATTACGGTTATATACTGTCTATTAACATAGCGTCTTAATTTTTAAACAGCTGTTTGAATTAAATTTAACAATGGAATTCTATTGCGTTAAAATTATTTACTTAAACTACTGAATTTTAAACGGTAGTTTACGAGGCGTTTTAATTTTTTTTAAACGAATCGTGTTGTAACTATGTATTGTTACACTTTAAATAATCAACCGTTTAAGGATTTAAACGCCTTGTTAATATTCGGTGACCCGAAATCAATGTTATCAAGAAAATTAATATTTTGAAATCCATTAATTTTATTGTGACGTTTCGCTTTTGTTTTCTTTTACGGTAAGTTTTTGTTTTTTTCTTTTTTTGTATTACTTCATATTTCATTTTCCGTTCTTATGTCCATTAACAAAACTAACGCTTCAATATTTACTAACATTAAAGCAAAATCTCTTCTTTAACTTAGTGGTGTGGTGGTTAAACGAAAGTAGTTTGCATCCGCTATGGGTTATATTGTTTTAATATGACTAATTTTAATATTAAAATAATATTTGCCCATCATAGCCGATAGCACGTTTGGAATATCAATCCTATCTCTAATAAATTCAATGCGTATGATCACGTTGCTTTACTCTATCTGTATCGTATCTGTATCGTTAGCGTCTCTTTCAGCGGTTGTAGGGTCTATATATAGTTATAGTATGTATGTAAGTATGTTTAATGCGAATACATTTTATACGTCTAGACTATGCGCGGCTTGATTTCGATTGAGCTGAGCAAAAAAAAAGAAAAACTCTAGATTAACTCACCTCATACAACTTAAGACCGAGGAAGGTCGCACGAGGTATCGTGCCAGCCCCACCTAGACGTATAAGATGCGTCTGCTATAACATGGATATTTATACGAACAGAGCTACAACTTACACCCGGAGACGGCGCGCTGGAGCGTCCGCCCCACCGCCCCCCTATACGTTGCGAACGACGAGCGAGCTGCAAGGGTGCCGACCCCGCAAAACATCCCCCACAGCTCCTCACACACACACAGCATAGCCTCGATGCATAGCTACAGAAACAATGTCGAAGTGCCCAGCGATTACCAGAACCTACGCTCGCGGTCGCCATCTTGTTACTCGAACAAGATGGCGGCGTCGGTGGGCGCCAACGAGTGGACGCTAGTGGCCAACACGATGGGATGGAAGGTGAGGGGAGGGACGGCACTTCTAGAGTGGTCACATTTGTCCTAGTTGTGATTTTGCGGTAGTAAGATCTCGGTGTTCGCCATTGTGTTTTTTTTTTCGTTCGTTTGTAAATCTGTTTCTTTCGTTCTTGTTTTTCTCTTTCACAGGCCCTATGAGGAAGATGGGTCGAATCATAGACAATGATATTGTTTTACCATTTTAGTTTTTAATAATTAATAGACTCAATATGGGTTCTGTTTTGTTTTGTAATTGGTAAGGCATTTATAATGGTATCTTTTGTAATGTATTTTACATGTAACTTGAAAGATGAATTAAATATTTTAGTTTATACTTTTTATGAATCCTGTAGGTACTATAGATATGTTAATTATTTAGATGTAGGTAAAATATTATTTATGTCAAATTTAAATCTGCTTTTATATGTAATTCTATCGTTAACTAAGTTTCCAGGTGGCGGATATATCTAAGAGATCTTACTAAAGCGTGTCGAACCATAACTGCATGACTAACATAGCATTGCATGACGTCATCCCGCGTGCACAGTAGCCCATCCCACCTCCTTCCATACGTCATATCGACTCATGATATCCGTGCAATCGATTTACACTCGTCTTTATATTCTACTAATTTCAACACTGTCTTAAATAACATGAGGAAGATATGTGATTGTTGTGACGTGTCATCTTGTTAGTCGTGCCGCCATTTCACGCTTCTATCCGGCTCGAAGGACCAACTCTCCGACGATTACATAGACATTATTCTTGGATTATATAGATTATTATTCTTGGAAGGTGATAAATTTGGTAGGAATAACTAAAAATTATGTAACACACTCTGTACAATTCCTAAGTAGTTTGAAAATGTATTGGAATATTTACAGACTATTGTATTTTACAGTATATTTACAGGTTTAATGTCTTGTCATCCATAATTACCAATGGGCTCAGTAAAATAATGAGTATATTTTTAAATACTCGAACCATCGGATGCTGCATTCTACACGAACTTGCGAGCACTACACTATCGCACTCCTTAGAAACTATCTCATACAATTTTACTGTTTTATGTCACAACTAAAAGAGTGAATATTAGAAAACGTCACAATAACCTCCACTCCCTGATAAAATGTCACTTGTTTGATGTTATGAAGTGTTAGCACCAATTCACACAATGTTCTTTAATAATAATCAGATGTAAATATTACTGAAATATGTGACTAATTTTCATGAAATTAAAATCATTCCGTAAATATACATTCATGTTTAAATAGTTTTCAATAAGAATTGCGAAGTAAAGAAGATAGGAATGCATACATATTCAAACGTATTATGTCCCACTGTGGGGCATAAGTCTAATCTCAATGGTGGGCCCAGAAAAACCGTTTTATTTTATAACAGACATAAAGCAATATGATAAAGAGCTTTTCTTCAAATATCAGACATGCATTGGTAACTCCACTGGTGTTGCAAATGGCTACATAACCTCAGACGATCTGCCTTCTTCTCAGTATGATTTATATTCAACAAAGAGAATAAAAACAATATAACAAGCTCTTTCTAGGGTCAAACCACAGATTATATAAAACATGATCTGACTTGACCGATGTAAATCATGTATATTGTAAACATTATAAAGCACAGAAGCGCGATTGAAGTGCCTGGCGGTCATACGAGTATATTCAACGGCAGATACCGCTTAGCGTTGCATAAGTTTGTCTATCGTTTATAATCTGCACAAGCTATGCGGTATTCGTATACATAAAACGAACCAAAAATTCATAAATTACTAGCATATATACAACTAGTGCAAATAGAGTACTCTTAATTAACTGACTAGACTTCAATTATTATCTTAAACAGTCTAATTGCTTGTTCACTAATATTTGGATGCGTGTAACTTGTAATGCCGTTTCATTGACTAATTTAGAAACGAAACACGAATTGAGCTGTCTTTCAATTAGCAATAATTAGTTTTCTAGGTCTTGTTTCATGGACTAGTTAATTGTTTCCACACGGAATATCTAATTTCACGAAAGTATGAGTGAACTAAATTTGTTGTACTTTTCACAGAACACTTCTTCTAAGCACCACCCCGTGAACACGGCGACCCTGCCGCATCACGACACGTTGTCCAGGCAAATGATCCAGCAGAACCACATCCACAGTCCGTACAACGAGTGCGATGCGCCCCTAGCACCCGGGTCCCCACGCCACATGGTCAAAGACGAGGAGAGTCCTCTCCATCACCAAGGATACCAAACGACCCGGAGCTACAACCACGACTTTCGGAATCCCCACGTCTTCATGTCCCAACACTCTCCGGGCAGCCAGGAGATGATCTTCCGGAAGCATTACAAGGACGAGAACCGTCGCAAGCATCACCACCATCACGGGAGCCAAAACGTGAACCACACGTACTCCGAGATCGCGTCGCAGCAGGGCAGGATCTACCGCCGCGGCTCCGAGCAGGAGTTCCGCGTGATACAGGACGATCCGGTCTACGAGGAGATAGAGAGGAACGAGACGCTCATGTCGGACATGTCGGACGACAACTCCGGACCGGACAACTGCAGACAGAACCCCGGACACCACGGCTCGTCGAGCTCCAAGTTTTTTGGGGACCACCGCCCGTTGATTTCGTACAGCCCCGGCGACAGGCACCATCACGAGCAGGAGCACTACGGGAAGTATGGGAAATGGGACACGTTGGAGCGGGCGTACGACCCGAGGCATTATGAGAGCGGCCGTCTGATGCACCCCTACCACCAGCCCCAGGAGAACAACATGAGGGCTCTAGCGGCCGTTCTCAACGGAGAAAACAATGTGGTCTGCCACTTGGAGCCGCACAATTCGTACGACGTCTACCAGCCCCAGGCTGGCAACCCTAGGACTGTTTCTCAGCCCAGTTTCTGAACAGACCGAGGACCCATCTCGTCGTGATATCCCGAGATGATCGCATCTCGCCTCTACAATTGAGTGATAGTGTTGACTTGGAACGAGACAGTGTACAGTATAGTGAATGAATTTTTCTATGGGCGTAGACATAGAAGGTTTAGTGTCACAATTAAGTGATAGCGTTTACGTAGAAACTTGCCATATGTGGACTTTAAAGTAACATATTATATTTATAGACGATTAGATTTAAAATTAAATTTAAATCACTTTTTCCACTGTGATCCTATTTAAATATAACGGCTCAAGTTTCAGTGTTGCGACCACCTTTGATTTGACGGGACGGAGGGCCACCCCGCACCGATGTTGTACATACTTGTCTAGCTTAGTAATAGACTTGAATTTACTTCCAGTGTGACCTTACTATTTCTACTATCGGACTCTTCCGTTTGATCATGGCATTTCCTTTATTGTAGGCGTAAAGATCTGTGATGTTTCATTTATGTATGTATATGCTTTAGATTAAGTTTCTTTTGTATTCTATTCGAACGATTTGCGAACACTGCCATAATTTTTACGCTGAATTTTTATGTACACTGATAGGTTGATAGGTTGTAGCCGTCGTTCTTAAACAGTGACTTTCATATAAAGTACTGACTAAGGACTTTCTGTGTAATGTAACAGTCCTCAGACCGTACCGAAAAGCAAATTAAGTTATGTTACATTTTATACCACGCACAGACATCTTCAATGTTACCATTCTGTTATGAGCATGTTGGGACAATTATAAAAATGTAAATAATTGATGTTACATTTTCTAACATCTCAGTGTTGAATTATTGAGCTGTAACTCGTATACTCCGCCTACGCGTTGCCTGTTTTATATGCGAACTAGGCTTAAACACTGCCGTATGGGTAGACATGCAACGTATATTGGCTTAATATTTTTTACCAACATTATTCCTAATTGTTACATTAGATATAAGTTCCCTGGTCAGTACCTTCTTTAGCGTTCCTATCTATAATAAATCTCAAAAGTAGTAATAAATAATTTGGGAACATATTCTTCTGCACAACATTTTATGACCACAAAGTTACTGTTTAGGTTTCTTGTATTATGTAATTGGGAATATGCATTACTTAATGACGAATAATAGTCAGCGCTTTAAAAATATCTTATGTAAACCTTCACTGTAGTTAAAAACTAAACGTTGAACAAATATTGTGATATATTTGTTATTATATAAAAAAATATATAATATCATGAATTTGAAAGTTCTCCCGAACAATTCACAAACTTACATACAAACATTGCAAGTAAAAAAAATATCTGTACTACATTTAATATAATTTGATATAAATAAATAAATAATTTAAAAATAAAACGAATAGAGATAGAACCATGTGCGGTAGTAACCACTCATCACCGGATGGACTGCATGCTCGTTTGCTATCTGCCAGTCGTAATAAAAAAAAATGTTCAAGTTAAACGGCAAGTTTCTTTAAATATCCAAGCAATACATGCATATTCCCCATTCTACTACCATTTCCTTTGTGACCTCCGGCTTTGTATGTTATTTTCGAGATAATCCATCCAATCCTATTATAGACTGACACTAATCAATGTTGTGCACTCTTTGTACATTAGAACCTAGTGTTAACACTTGTCTTTTACGTAAAAACAAAAATGTATACAAAAAAATCGTGTCCTCTTTCCGTGTAACAGACTTCTCACCGCGAACGAGGAGCGATGAGAGATTTCTCGCTTCACACTATAATATTTCAATGGAGGAAAAGATTTTGTAACCGTCAAATGATATATTAGCAGCGTTAAAGGAAAAGTGGGTAAAAGTCAACCGGTTTATATGTATTAACAATTTGTTAACAAAGTTTTGGTTTCATCGATTTTATCCCCCAAAAAGTTCTTTAATGATTTTATCATCTACTTGTATTTATCAAATATTCATTGGTAACATAATTATGACATGAGGCAAAAATTGTATATAAAAAAGGAATGAGTTTACAAAATTTAATGTATGCAACATATGATTGTGTGTTAAATTGCTGAAAGTTAAAACTAAATGGAGTTATGTTGTAAAGGTACGTTACATTTCATGTGTTATTTATTCCACAATTGGAAATATTTTACTTATGTTTAATATAAATACTATATTGCGTATTTATAGCACGTTATTAAACTAATTTAATTGTATCGCTACTCGCTCGCAGTAAAAGAAGTCCTTATAGTAGTTATTATTTTAATGCCATGAACTGTTTTTACCTTACAATGTTAAGGAATTGGGTCCCTGGTCTATACAGGACTTGTTAATTTCTTGTATATTTTGGATCGATTAAGCAATATTATAGACTGGAGTATTTAATAAATTTTCGGCCCATTTTATATCTATGTAACACTAATTTATATAACATTTTAAGGCCAAAATTTATGAAATACCTAAAGGGAAATTATAGTAAAAAGATTATAAGGTGGGGAGTGTTATTTTTTGTAATTGGTATACCTCCTAGTCCATGTATTTCTCCCACTGTCTAATTAAATATAACTGTACATGACGTCATGTGTAACTTCTGTTATATATATGTTTTTTGTTTTCGATTGTATTTTAATGACGTTGACGATTATATTAATGTAAAGTAGGAACAGAATGTGTAAATAATTTAAAGTTTATATAAATAAAGAGTGGCTGTTCTGAGAGGACGACCGCAAATTGAAAATGCCTTTTATTATATCAATTTTATTTGTAAACATTTTGTAGTCGCTTCGAATGTTCAATTCCCTTTAATTGCTACTTAAATTAGACCCCATTTACATGGTAATATTTGTACGTACAAGAGCAACAATTGAATACCATCATGTTTGTCACTGACTGACGTTCAAGAAGTTTTTATTTCATATCAATAGAATTCATGTACGCGCTGTTTATACAAATAGATATTCTTGATCGGAAACATGCCTAATAGAACAAGTGATATACGAATTGAAATTAACATTAGAATAGTTTTTCGTGGTATGTGACAAGAGGAATTACCACTAGAAATTTAAAATGTTAAGAGAATTTAGGGCTCCACCAATTTTTGTCTATAACTGTTTTGTGGATTGAAGTGTATGATAAAGGAGGCACAGTTAACCGTTACGGCTTAATAACTTAGTCCTTAAGGCCAGTAACGCAGTTTAAAGGAAACAATATATAAAATATGAGTTGAAAATTTATTTCATAAATCTTAAAGACACGAATAAAATTGTTAGTTATTTTTTGACAAATTCATCACTCAGATACGGTTACAGAGCAATCACTTAACGCTAAATCGTTTTAAAACATCAATTTATACCATTCCATAATCCAAAAGTAATGAGAGATCTTTGTAAAGGCACACTTATATCAATCAGTTGCCCAATGAGATCTAATTTTTGAAAAAAAAAATCCACTTCCGACAAAAATTTTCTAAACCTTATACATTACAAAAAAAATATCTAAAAAAAAACTATTTTCAATCACCTCATTATAATACGTTGCATTGTTTGTTAAAATTAATTATTCATTAAATTATCATTGGGTCGCTACAGAACTGATTACATTCTTTTTCGATGACCAAAAAAGATCTACTAATTCTTAAGCACCGCCCGCTAAAAACCTAAAAGAATTTTTGTAAATAGAAATTTTGATCGAGATCCAAATAATGTCAAAAGAAGTTTAGAAATCCTACGTTAAAATATAGAAATACACCGAATTACATAAAGTACCTACTTAAAATTAAATTTTGATGGTAATATGTGTAAAAGAACTCGTGAATTTAATCTTTAACTGCGATGAAGATTAAATTTGTAAGGCACGAAGAACTATTTTTGTCACAAGCACAAATATCATCTATGGGCTGTAATTTTTTTTATATAGATATTCGTTACCGGCCATGATCTATATCTCTATGATTAGAGAGAAATTAATGTAAATAGTGCTAAAGACTGTAGCGTAGGGCCAAAAAGCCAACACATGTATGATTTTACAAAAATAACGATTTAAAAAATATATATATTCATTAATTTGATTGATTGGTTTGCCATTTGCGGTATGATTGCAAGTGCAAGAATTGCAAGAATTATAATAAAGCCAAAATATTAATTTAAAATTGAACGCAACTCGAAGATTTTCAAGCCTTGATAAATTGAGTAATGGAAAATATATAAACCATGATTTGAATTGCTTGTAGGTCACAACGAATACCAGCAGAATGCAAATCGATCAAGCGTTGATTACAAGCTATCAAACATCTTAGCGGAATTCCTCGCATTCCCAATCGTAACTCCGTTCTCATTGTGTGCAATCAAACCAATTGTATCGACCATCCATTGCATTTGCGATGCAACAATGGGCATTTTAACATTTTTGTCATTTCAATTTCAATGGCCCATAAATCATTGTTTTGTTTTTTAAACTCCGCTGGAATTTTACAGACCTAACAAAATATTGTTATCTATAGTTTGGTTATAATTTCTCTCTAAGAAATTATGAATAAGAAGAAAACCAGAAATCTCACTAGAATTCTTGGACATTCTAACATAGTGATATTAGACATTTAGTATTAGTATACCCGAGAAATTTTTATCTAAAGATTTCTGGTTCTCTTCAAAAATTTACAAGTATTATATGATGTGCAAAGACGAAAATGAATGATTATTTTTTAAATCATAGTTAATGAGGGATGATTTGGTTAGTTGACTTGAATTAATGTACTTGTGACGCTAAATTACCTACCTACAACTGAAACGACACCTAAAGAGCTAGATCTTAAGACTTATTATCGAACATAAATGCCATTTTGAGTATCCGTCCATCCAGTGTTATTTGACCAAGTAAATTATTATTAGCGTCGTATAAAAAGCACTGATAGTGCATTATCGTATTATTAAGTTATATTTGCTTTTTTATCAACATGTCCAATGGTCATATGTCAAATACAATGGAGTTTATTGATTTAAAATACCTAGTAGTGATTGACTACACTTAAAATTCCTTCCTCAACCGAGTGATTTTTTTACGGTTATTTTGTAATCTAAATAG
This sequence comes from Udranomia eurus, assembly GCA_018250275.1. NCBI lineage: Eukaryota > Metazoa > Arthropoda > Insecta > Lepidoptera > Hesperiidae > Udranomia > Udranomia eurus. The sequence continues at coordinate 2,456 of DWNJ01000037.1, read as the reverse complement.
TGACCCAGTAGTAGTGGTCCAGTTAGGCCATTAATAGAATACTTTTTTTTACAGAGAAAGACGTTGTTTCCTTAAGTGTATTAAGTATAGGTACGAAAAGAATCCTTGTCATTTACAGCAACAAACACTTATTATTACCTTTATGATTATATTCTTTAGATCAAATTCAATTCTATAAATGACCGCACTATTATGGATTGGTTATGTGTGCAAATACATAAAATAATGTGAACACATCAGAAATGAAGAATTGTATTGTAGTATCGATATCCGTACAGAGTAACTTTCCAAGACTGATGGCCAGCCCATTTGGCTTCCCACTAACTAACTCCACTCCTAAATTTAATACTTAAAAGTGTCCTTGCGCAAACTCCCTGTTTTACTAACTCTTGGAGACAGTTGATTGTGATGACAAAATTCTTAGGAAAAACATTCTTAACTCAAAATTTTTGAAACACTGCGTAATAGTCAAATGTGATTCATATTTAGGTAATTACATTCGTAATACGGTGTCTCGCAAAGTTAGCGAAAACATCAAATTTCCTAGTGGAAGCCGAATAATAGACTTAAAAGGTTAAGAACTTAGCAATTTTTATTCACAGATTGGCTCTTTTATCATTTCGTGATAATCAAACTAATTCCCAGCAATTAAGATTTCAAGATAGGATTTGAGTGAGGCCTGACTCAGGTAGCAAAGATAAAAAGCAGACTCCGAGAAAATCTTGATTATTATCATTACCAATTACCAGGAGTGCACGGCTTAAGGCCATACGTGATTCATTTAAATATTCCGTGGTTGCAATAAACCTAATAATGTAGATTATGATTAAAATATTTTTGTAATATGGAAAATTAATTTGATATGTAAAAACACTTGTGTAGTTGCGAAAATATTTTCTGGTTTGAAGATTTTTTCGCCTGACTATCCCGAACGACTGAGGCAGTCAGAACTTTAGGCTTAGATACTCACGAATTCCAATGATAAAAAGACTTAGTATAGTATAAAATCTAGATGTACATGCGTACAAAGTCACACACGGCATAGGTACACCACAAAGGATTGCAGTCTTCAACCGAATATCACAAAATCACCACACTAAGCTCCAAGTTCCTGCGTGTTAAGATACTGTTACTGACAGGAAACACAAGATGAGATATAGCAGAAGTAGCTGTAACCAATGAATTGGCCAGAAATAGCCGTCAAAAATCTTTCAAAAACATAAAATCAAAAATCGAATCGTTCGTTGTTACATTAACAGCTTCTAACGTTCTATCAGTAGGAACACATAAAAACTTGGAGCTAGAAGAAGACGGTTGCTATGAGCACCCACAGCTTTCCACCACCATGCCAGGGATGGTGCCATATATGATGTTCAAGTCGTTATCGAAGTACAGCATCGAGATGCTGCTCATCCTCCGTGGTGCGCAGCAGGGACCCCCGCTCCCCTGAGGAGCAGCCAGGTGCACCAGATGCGTATGCGGGTACCGCTGCAGGAAACTGTACGGGCACTCCCCACTGCAGTAGTTGGCGTCGTACTGCTTCGGCGCGATGATCCAGTCCCAGCCAAACTCCTCAAAGTTGACCGACAGTGGGTATCTGCAACACCGCACTTCCTTGGAGTTCTCCGTGCAGTCCATTCCGATCATCCTTCGCGTTCGTTTATGCGAATTGTCTCTTAGACTTACTTCTATGTATGGCATCTGCAACAATTGAAACGGTTTTAGATGGAACATTTGGGACCACGTTTGATAGATTTAGTCTTTTCCATGCACGGGTAGCCTGTAGGCACGAAATTCGGCAACTATTGCTATGCTATTTAAAGTCTACGCGATCGCGTTATAAACCATTATAAAATATCTGATTTGGATTATTTAACAAAAATCCAGCGCAACAAAAGTACAGTAGGTAAACGTATTTTTTTAATTGAAAGGTAATTGAAATTGAACTAAATATGTACCTAATACATATACCACAATAACGCTAAAAACATATAAATAAAGTTAATTGATTAATAATTGCTAGAACCTAAAGAAAAGAGTAACCACTAAGTAACAAACGAAAGAAATAGTATAACTATCTATATAAACTTAATACATAAATATAGCGATATTATATTATTTACGCTGCATTTAAACCACACCCGTTAATGAATAAATAGGTTATCATTGAATTTTTTTGTGTTATAAAATGATAATTTTGTCCTCAGATTATCTAATTAGTTCTTGTGATCATGACCTTATTAATGAATGATAAATTATGCTAAAATTATTTGTATGGCTATGTTGTGCGTACATACGCACAACATACTGTGTTCACTCGTGTTGGATTATATTGATTATCTATGGAACAATCAATATAAAATTGTCTGTGATTCTTGCGGCGGAAAAAAAAAGCGCGAAAACACACTTGACGTTTAGAGTTTTTTTTTTTTAACTCTTTTGGCATCGCGCTTATT